>CM076582.1:738270909-738575906 GCA_034641835.2 Pinus albicaulis
TAGGATATTCCATTACTTCTAAGGCATATCGATTATTTGATGAAGAGAACAAAAAGTTTATTTTGTCAAGAGATGTAATTTTTCTTGAAGCTAATAAATATTCCCTCACTGTTGATAGACAATTTAATCAAATAGAAAAGTTTGTGCCTCAAAAGTTTTATATGAATCAGATAATATACTTCCCCATCCTGAAGGGGGGATTCCTATATTAGATCAGTCTGTGGAGTTTCCTTCTTTCAATGATGAGAAAATGGTTGTGGTTGATGATGATAATTTCGTTGTTGCTGATGAGGAATTAGTTGATGCAAGTGTTTCTATAGAAACAATGATAGAAATGGAAAGAGCTGAGCCAGATGAAGAAGATGAGCAACTTCTTGAATAACTTCCTACACAACCTTTGCGAAGGTCAACTCATATTCGAACATTTCCAAAGAAATATGATGAGTTTAAAGCTGGAAGTTTCTTAGGTAACTATTCTCATTGTGAATTTAATTTTTCTGTGGATTGTGAACCTACTTGCTTTGAAGAAGCTGCGAGTTATGAACAGTGGAAAGATGCAATGCAAAAGGAATTTGATGTTTTCATAAAAAAATGGACATGGACGCTGGTGCATCCTCCTGCTAGCATCAAACCTATAAAACTAAGTATAAAGTTGATGGTTCGCTAGAAAAACACAAACAAGACTAGTAGTTAAGGGATATGCCCAGAAAGAGGGTATTGACTATACAGAGACTTTTTCTCCTAAAGCTAAATGGGGCACTATTAGATCTTTGTTTGCTATTGCAACTCAGAAAGAATGGAAAATTCATCATATGGATCTCAAAACTGCCTTTTTAAATGGAGATTTGAAAGAAGATGTTGACATGTTTCAGCGAGAAGGTTTTCTGTTAAAGGGAAAGAACAAAAAGTTTACAAACTAATAGACTCTTTGTATGGCTTGAAACAAACGCCACAAGCATGGTATGAGAAGCTAACTGAACATCTTCTTAAATTAAACTATAAATCTTTTGACCTAGATGATGCAACTCTTTTCGTTACAAAAGTTGGTAGATCAGTTGTATATCTAATTGTATATGTTGATGATTTGATGATCACAGGAAACAATGATGAATACATATCATCTATAAAGAAGGAATTGAAAAAGGTTTTTGATATGATAGATTTAGGTTTACTTCATTATTATCTTGGAATTGAAGTTGATAAAAAACCACAACATATTTTCATCTCTCAGAAGAAATATGTTGATAAGTTATTGAACAGATATAGTATGACGGAATGTAATTCTGTTACTACTCCAATGGAGTAGAATTTGAAACTCACTTCCGAAGAAGGAAAGTCGTTTGAAGATCCAACAAAGTACAAGAAACTTGTTGGAAGCTTGATTTATTTGTCTATTACTTGTCCTGATATAACCTTTGCTGTCAGAATGCTTTCCAGGTTTATGCATCATCCTTCTGAGGGGCATTGGGTAGCAGCAAAAAGAGTTTTGAAATATTTATAAGAAACTCAAACTTATAGCATCAAATATTCCAAAGTTTTAGACGTCCATCTTGTTGGTTATTCAGATTCAGATTTTGATGGAGATAAAGAAAATGGAGTCTCAATTTCTGGATATTCGATGAATCTTGGATCAACAGCCATCAGTTGGAGATCACGCAAGCAATCTGTTCCTGCTGATTCTACCACCGAAGCCGAATATGTTGCAGCAACTCAAGCCACTAAGAAAATCATTTGGCTTTGAAAAATACTCGAAGATTTGCAAGAGAAACAAAAATCTTCAACTCCTCTATTTGTTGACAACTCTTCTGCAATTCAGTTGGCCAAGAATCCAAAGTTTTATGATCGAACCAAACATATCAACACCAAGTATCATCTGACTCGACATCATGGAGAGGCCAAAACAATTCATCTGACTCATTGTCCAACTTCAGAACAAATTGCAGATATTTTTACCAAAGCATTAGGGCGTGCAAAGTTCGAAAAATTTAAATCCTTACTTGGTATTGTCAGTTTTCCCTTTGAATTAAGGGGGGAAATGTTGTAATCCTGCGGGCAATTTATCAGTTAGGCAGAAATTAGGCAATTTATCAGTTAGGCAGTTTCGCAGTTTAGTTTATTTATTTTTCAGTTATGAGTTATAACTGTTTTAGAGAAGGATATATGTAACCCTGCAGTTTAATAAAATCACAGCGATCACATCAATATTCCAATTTAACAGATTATGTGAAAGATCTGATTATGTACAATCCTTGCTCCATAAAAAATGAATTGGTCCCTAGCCAGCCACACCTCCCAGAAAAAATAAAAAGGCAATAACCAATGTTTAGTATGAACACTCTCCATGTTTAGTATGGGAGCACTCTCCATGTTTAGTATGAACACTCTCCCATGTTAGAATGAGATGTATTATATTTTGTGGTAGCCATTCAAGGTTATGTAGACACTGAGAAAATAATATCCATACAGTCGAGATACAAGGGCAAGTGAGAAAAATGCTTTCAACCAATTTAGACTCCGCCATGCAAAAAGAACAACGACCCGGTCCCTGGTAGCCGCATTTCAGTATATGGTTCCATGTGAAAATTTTATTTATCCATACAACCAAGTGAAAAGAATGATTATGTTAGAAATGGGCTTCTTCCATATATTTCTAAAGCATGGAATTTGCTTTAGTTGTGATTTCTGAATGATGTTGATTTTATACGTCATGTTAGCATTGCAGTACCCTAATACAATGTGCTTTGAATACAAGAATACGCTTTGATTTGAGCGGCATCTCAATCTAATTTCTTAATTCCGTTGATTTTATACCTCATGTTAGCATTGCAGTACCTTAATACAATGTGCTTTGAATACGAGAATACGCTTTGATTTGAGCGACATCTTAATCTAATTAAAAGTCCTCTCATTTGCCCTCGGTTCATTTCATTTCGCATTGAAACAAGTACAGATCACAACCAATATCGCAACCTCGATACATAAGTACATGTATTATAAGTCTCACAACCAATATCGCAAGCTCAATGCACAAGTACATGTATTATTGGCCTCAAAATTTAAGCAATATAGAAGATTCTATAAATAGACATCTACAAATAAAACATTCATTTTTAGCTATTACTCTTGTTCTCCAAAAATTGGCGTAAGCCGCTATGATTGACCAAAAGGCGAAAGAATAGTTCGCTATGTGTTGACCACACAGATCCGTGACTTATTACTCTGCCTCTTCTCTTAACTATACTCGTTACTTTGTCGACTATCATGTGTTCCCCTCAATGTGGGAAAATATTTAATATCATCCATCTCGAACGTTCGATATCCATTTTATAAGGTTCTTGCTACTGCTCATGTTGGCTCCACCTTCTAATTCTATTCTTTTTATAGAATAGATAACCATAATAATACGATGTATAAATATTTCTAAACTTAACTATATTGGTTAATAGTTTTAATCATAATAATACGATGTATAAAGATTTCTAAACTCAACTATATTGGTTCATAATTTTAATTCTATTTAGGCTACCTTTCTTTAATGGAATGGATAAATATTATTTTTTTAAAGATTGCTTAACTCAATTATATTGGTTAGTAATTTTAATTTTATTTTATAGATTTATTTTAAATCTAGATATTGGATTAAATTTCTCAAATTGTAAATTTATTTTGGAGTGTAAAATTTGATGAAAAATTTGCACCTCTAAAAATTTAATTCCTCTCCACCCTCACTAAATTTGAAGTTAAGATTATACCACTAAATAATACACTCCGAATATAATCAAAATAATTACATATATATTATTTATTTATAAAGGAAAAATATAATTTTATAATTTATTTTAATAATAAATATGTAAAAAAATGATAGTAAGAATTTAATTATATCTTTAATATGAATTGAACAATTATATACGTAATAAAAAATATATTTATATTAGAAAAATATAAATATTTACCCTAAGAATTAAAAACTTGAGGTAATAGAATAACCAGAAGTGTAAAGTTATAGAGAATGTTGAGAATAATCAATCAAAAATGGATTTGCAAAATCACTTAGTAGACGATAAAAATTTAAAATAAGTGGGATAGTTAATAACTAGTTCTTATCTCTTTGGAAAATGTGTCCTCTTGTTCAAAACTGTAGTTTGGAGCTTCTCGTTTAGAGTGTTCTTAGAGGATCTTGACACCTTGACTTTGATCACACCTCCATTCATTTTTTCCAACCAAGAACAAAGAGCGATCAAGAACCTGTTTTTTGATAAAATGCTTCTAGTTTATTACAAATTTCTTTCTAAACAACTTCATGAGACATAAAGCATGGACCACGAATTCCTTCATGTGCCACTAGAGTTTAGTGGTTCTATGAAATTTTGTGTTGTCATTCCAACTTGAACCTAGATCATTGATAAATTCCTATACCAGTTCACTCACATCCACCTCTACCCTGTATGTCTATTCAACTTTGGCATGCACTTCAATGGATTAAACCTAATTATGAATGTGAAATGGTGTGGTCAAGTTATAGGTTGAGGTTGCAATAGTTGCATTAACTTTTTCTCTAGTACAATTAAGATGGGCCTTTCTTTTCTAGGAAGCACGAGAAGCCATGGGTAAAGCAAGGATGACTATGATTGCAAAAGACTCATAAATATAATGAATGACTAGAGCTATGAAAACTAGAGTTATGAAATTACTAAATCCTTGACTTGCTATTAGATGGGTGATAAATAAAAGAGGAAAATTACTCTACATGAAAGGCCTAGGTGAATTCTAGAGGGAATTTACCTTGCTTGGCACATTATTTCCATCATCCTCCCTTAAATAATTTCACTTGAATCCCTTTGAATGCTTAAGTGTCATCTCCTTTGACCTCATTTCCTCATTAAACCTCACTTTCATGGGAGCACCACTGAATGCATTGTCATGGCAGCATGTGGTGCTTGGAAATGGTGGGAGGGTACAAATACCTAGTTCAAGGGTACCATGTCTAGTTGGTACCCCATGTGGGTAGGGCAAGAATCAACAACTTAGGTGATATCAAATATTATAATTGAGAATTTCAAGAACTGGCCAAATCAATAGATAACATAAGTGATAAACATTTGTTGGAAGCTTACATACATGGAATAAAAGGAGATGTTAAATGTAATCCTTTCTTAAAATATCATAAAATTATTATGGAAGCTATGCAATTTGATTGCCATAAATTAATTTTGATTATATAGTTAATGGGTATCTTTTTGTTAATACAAATTTAAACATAACATGGCATGTTTGCAAAAACAACCTTTACTTTTAGTTCTTGTGCTTGACAATTACATGACCCAATAATGATTATTTGGTTCAAGGGTGGAAAGATGTTATTATATGTGCCAAAGTGCATGGTACATAGCAATCGATAGATCGTTGATTGTGAAATAATTGCTTTGACCTTTATTCATATTGTGAAGTTTAACCAATTGCTTTGACATTTATTCATATTGTGTAGTTTAAGTAATGTTTCATTAAAAAAATGAATTTAAAATTACTTAATTTTTATTTTCACAAGTTTCGATTGGACAAAAAGATTTGATCTCTTATTCTAGGTTCCGCTCGTTTAGAGGAATATTTTTCAATATCTCCACACCTATATGGTGAAAATGTGAAGTTGGGTTACACTTTTTGCCCTTTTTTGAGAAAAAACTTTCATTTTTTTTAGTTCTTCAACTTTTTGCAAGTTAAAACAATTTTTCTGTTTAGAATTTCATTTTGCGATAAAAATAAAAGTTGTCAGAAATTTTGTTAGCTTTTTATTATTTATTTTTTGGAATTTTTTTATACATATTTGTTATGTCAAATTAGCATTTCTTTGAGTATGTGTTTTTTAACAATCAACGGATTCATAAGAAGTCATGTTAATACACAATGTTGTATTCTTTGAAAATTTGTGTTTTTGAGAAACAAAATGTGTTACAAAAATCTAGACAGAGTCTGCTTCGGTTTCGTCATATTTACAAAGCCAATGGATGCATATCATAATTACTAGAATTTTTTGAACTGGTCCAATATGAAAAACTGCATATTTTGAATATGTTTCGCGACGCAAGAAATTTCTTAACATATAAGTTATAAACTAAAAATATAGACGCTATCCATTAGAGACAACAGACCAATGTAATGTACGATAATTTTTTCAATTTTTTTACAGTGTATTTTGGAAGATGCAGAATTTTGATTTCACTGAATCACAATGACCTTCAGAAATTGTTTGCATCCGTTTTATTACAAAATTAATTAAAATTATTAAATATTTATGAAATTCCATGAAAGTTATATTTCCTAAAAGTAGATTCAATTCTAAAAATGCTTGTCTTGGTTCCGACAGTTAATTTAGAATGTTTCATGGAGTTTAATCAGTCCAAAGTTGTAGAAACATATTCAGGCCTTAGCTCTGCGTAACTGATGACGCGTTAGTTCGGCCGAACTCTAAAAACAAAGTTCGGCCGAACTGTTTTTTGCGTCGACGACACGTTAAATCAAACGAAAAAGTAGTTCGGCCGAACTATTTATTAGAAGTTCAGCCGAACTTTTACTTATCTTTCCGTCGGTCGGAAAATACCGCCGAGCCCCTCCAAAAAAATATTTCGTGGCAATATAAATTGCTGCGAAACCATTTATTATTTTTGCATATTTTCACATGTTTGGTCTGATTTTACAAAAGTCTTGATATGATTTTGCAAAGAATTGTTTTGGGTTTAAGGACTTTTCTTGGAGGTACATTCAAAGGAATTTTCTTTGAGACACATTATTTTCGTACATTTGATCTGATTTCGCAAGGAATTTTTTTGGCTTTAAAGAATTTTCGTCGAGGTACATTCAAAATTTCTTGGAGGTACATTCAAAAGACATTTCTTGGAGGTATGTGATACAGTTTTTTGGGCTTCATTTTTTTTTAAAGTATGAATTTGGGCTTAATTTCGAAAAGACATTTTTTGGTTTTGGGTTGAAGTAAATATTTTATAATGATTTTTTAAAATGAGTTTTTGTGTAACTTTTTAAATGAAATTTTTTTGTAGGACTTGGAAGGAAATATTTTGAACTTCGTTTCATTTTTATAAGACATTTTTTCTTGAATTTTTTAAAGTAAGTGTTTTGGATTGGAGTATGTATTTTTTGCAAAAATTTTAAAATGAGTTTTTTTATTTTTTTATTTAATTTTTTATTTACATCTTTTGTGATTTTTTTTTTTTAATTGAGTTTTTGTCTAAATTTTTGAAGGAAATTTTTTGAACTTCATACTCTATTATCACGAGAAATCGAAAAAATTTTACGAGAAAATATGATCGAAAAAGAGACCCCGAGGAACGTAGAGAAGAAACGAGACAATCTCGCAAAACAAAGATAGAAGCACTCTCAAATATTGAAGGGGAAAATCAACCTCAACTAGAAGTTGAAACAGGTATGTAAATATAAATATTATGATTTTGATATATTTAAAATTCTCCTAGTGTAAAATGTGAAGCTTAATTTTTATTTGGTGAACTAATTTGAAAAATATTTTGCAATGTAAACAGAGAGAGATATTCCTCAAAACATTGATGATGAGATGCAAAATTTTGAAAAAGAAAGTGAAAGAGATATTGAACCAATGATTGAAGATGGTGAAAAAGATGAAAGAAATTCAAGTGAAGAAATTGAATCACAAGGTATATATATATATATATATACATATATATATATATATATATATATATATATATGTTGAACACATGCATGTATTATTGAAATTATATATATATTTATTAATTTAGTTATTTATTGAATGTGTAAACTTATTATGTACTATTCATTCGAATATGTACAGATGAAATCGTCGACGACGAGATGTTAGAAAATGTTGACACTCACACACATGGAGATAAAAAAACTGACCATTATATATGATATCATGTTAACCGCATTTTTGAGAAGTATTTCATAAAGGAAAATGTAGTTCAAGCCCAAATGTTGAAAGGTCTCTTATCATTAAGGAAATTAAAAGAAGCTACGACTTTATTGGATATTCGAAAATCAACCAAAGATAAAAAAATAAAGGAAAATGTGATACAAAATATAAATAGTGCTATAAATTCAATGAAAAGATCTGGATAGAAAAATGTTTTAGTTTTACGTAGAGCAATACATATGGCAGTGGTTTCATCAAGTACTAAAGAGAATCGCTTGGTAAAATCTATGGCAGGAGCATTAGGAACCTCGCGAAAAACTTTGCATAAACATCGAAAATTTCGATTGCAAATAGATGTAAATGATGAACTTGTTTGTTGAAGAGCTATTTGTAGGAAACCATATAAAGATAGACTTAGAGAAAATATTAAAAAAATAATATATGAATATTGGAAGAACAATTCGCGTGTTTCGCCAACTGCAAGGCATGTGATGCGATGAAGAATAACACAAAATTAGTACGAAGAACATGAAAAACATTTCTTGGAAACCACTCAGATAGAGTTGTTCAACAAGTTCAAAGAAGAGAATTGTGAAATTCATGTTTCAATCAGTGCTTCTGTTCAACAAAAACCATGGTATGTAAAACCTATCACCGTACGTGACACTTGTTATTGTCGTTATCATGTGGAATTTGAGTTATATTATGACACATTCCTTGATTTTGGTATAACATTTTGGAAGGATTCACCTTCTCCTTCCACTATCCATGATTTCATATCTCAAATTCTATGTGAAAGAGAAAGCGATGAACTATTTTATGAAAAGAAATGTGTTGGTGGTAAAAAATGCGATGATTGTGGAAATTTGACTAAATTTCAAAAAAAATATTGTAATGGTATAAATGATCAATCATTGTCCAACATGAAAGTGAAATGGAAGAGATATGAATATATCCATACATCGATTCAAGGTGAAAATAGTGTTAAAAAAATTGAATTACGAGAAGAAATTTTTGTAATAGACTTTTTGAGAAAGTTTGAGGCAGAAATTTACAAATACACCACGCATTCCCATAGAGCTCGATGGCAAGACTTGCAATTCAAAAAATCCTATGAAGTTTTTCCACCAGAGACCATTTTGTCAGTAATTGATTTTGCAGAAAACTACACATTTGTTCCACAAAAAGAAATTCAAAGTGAATACTATCATTCTGACCAAGTCTCCATGCTCGTCCATATTCTATATAGACATGCTGAACAAAACGTCTATCATATAGAAAGCACCGGTGAAAATTGACATATTATTAAAGAATGTCACTTTTATATCAGTGACGATTGCACATGTTGTCGACAATTGTCGCTCCTAGGGACAGCCTAGAGTTGCCATAGACCAGTGCCTAGGACATCTTATCATAGCAAAGAATGTATTATAAAACTGGGGTGTCAATCCAAGACTCTCCTGCTATGTCTTGTAGAACAAGGAAATTGCTTTTAATGGGACCGGAACTTACAGAAACTGCCACAAGGAAAGTAATGTTGCAGAGACAAGATGCAAATCTCCAACACAAAAGCATCAGATAGTTAAGAGACAATTTACTGTAAAGAGGGCCAATTCAAATAATATGCCACAGAAATCAAATATCAGAAGGTGTGTATGGTGAAAGAAATATAAGGAGATATTAGTTATATTTGGTATGATACCCAGATACACAATAGAACCATATATGGGCTTATCATTCTAAGAATCCATACATGACAATGGCGTTTTAAAAGCACCCTCCCAAAGCAACTAACATAGCAGAAAAATAGAAGAAATGAACATGAAACAATATATCAGGCATGAGCCATATTTAAAGCGCTTGACTGTTTTAAGTAAGGGCATCAACTTGGATGAATCCTTACCAAACTAGTGAGCCACTCGCATTCCAAAACATGATACAAGAAAGTGGATGAAATGAAATTTCATATTAAACACATGAGAAAGTTACATACTGTGAAATACCAAAGACCAGAATCCTCTAATACAGATAGAACTCCTCCTCACTGAGACCCTACGGGCTCTGAGCCTTCGTACAAGAGCTTATACAAATTGTATACAAAAATGCCTTTCACTGCACAATTTTCTGATAAAAATCTGGAACCTTTACAATGTCTTTCTTTCTCCCTTTTATAGAGGAAGGAGAAGAGAAACTAATAAAAGAAGTAGGTGAAGACAATTAATTGTTTAATTTGAACAAAATGGCGGAATCATTCACGCCCATGCTGCTTAATTAATATGCTGTGTTATAGGTACTCTGAGGCCGACTCCATGAAATAAATGCTGCAGGTGCAAATTTCTCCAAGGATAAGAAGTGAAGAATAAAATATGTAACATTCTGTACCTTCCTGAAGAAAATTTGGCTGAAATAAACCTTGAGGGCATTGTTTTCTGTGAAAAAATCTTTCTAGTGACCTGCAGGGTCTCGATCCAGTACTTTGCCTTCAAAAGGGTATGTAAAAACCCCAAAGTCCTTAAATACATTTCTTTAATCCCCTGCTCTTTACTGATATTCTCTATCTACGCCATTAATTCTTCATCTTCTCAACCTGTGCATTCGAATGACCCTGGAGGATTTAATAGATTTAAATCCTTGCTTTCTTTAATGGTGGTCATATCATAGCAGCTCACGAATCTTTTTCCATAAATTTTTCTCTTGAAACAGGGTCCTGTCATGCGTTCTCGGCTTCTGAAATGGAGGCGGTGAATCATGATAATTCTCTGCTGCGACAAACCTGCAAAACCACAAACTCGTTAAAGAAAACCAGACACAAGGGTAATGGATGCGGTGGTGACCACGGAATGGTGATATGGACTGAGTGAAATGATGAGGAGATGCAGGGTGACGGAGGAATGCAGGGTGGCAATGAAAAATACAGTAGGGCGACAATGAACGAACGAGGCGGAGATACGTAACATAACACTGTAATATGACATGTAAACGGGGTATATGAATGGTGGGGGAAACACAGATGACACGTGGGTGTACGGAAATCCAAGTGGAAGGGAAGACGTGGAGGCGGACTTGGTCAATCAACGAGATGTGTGAACAATTCTGGGCCATACGATCCTGAAACCAGATCAACGGCTGGGGATGCATGGGAAAGCAATGAGTTGGCGGGCTCAGGACGATTTATATGGGGACTAAACTCTGCGCAGCTCCGAAGGATGATAGCCGTCGGATGAGGACTCATAAATATAACGACTCACGTCAATTTTGCTGCGCGTCTACGACCGAAGGATAACGCGCGAAATGGAGCGGTTTTGGGACCGTACAGAGGGACACGCGGCGATCAGCATATGGAATCGCTGCGATTTGCGGAATACCGCATGCCCATCAATGGTGGTGCGAAATAAACCGACCGGTTTTGGCATCGATGCACAGCGCGGGGTCCACCAGGGCGGCAGGTCATGGAACATTGATCTGTGTTTGATCTGACGGCTGAGAGCGGGCCCGATAGCATTTAAACGATGATCTCCTTTTGATCTGGCATAGGGTTATGCGCTCGGGTCATGTGAAAGAATAGCTGTAGGAGGCTAGGACCAAAGGGGCTCGGATTTAAATATTTCAAAAAGTGAGTCTTTTGGCCATCTATTATGAGATTTAAGTGTGGAGGAGGGCCACAGTAAGCAGAAAAAGGGTTTCTTAGGCCACGGTAGAAAATTTTGAAAGGTTTACGCAGGGTTAATAACCAAAATATTTAAAGGGGGTTGACATGGTCAACATCGGCTCCATCTGGGGACGGCGCGTTCATACCTGGACATGTCGAGAACCTGTAGACCTCCTGATCATAATTTTATGTAAACTCTGTTCTTTCGCTCCTCTTACTTTTCACTTTATGAATCATCAACACGCTGACCCTGTTTAAACAAAAACTGTAGCAAAAACTAATATACAGTATGGTACATCAGGCGTTCGTTGCCTAAATCAGAATTGGAAGTAGGGCTTTATAAATTGGCCGTTTACAAGGGCATCCAACAAGTCACCCTGTAAATTCTCCAATGTGAACGTATTATTGCCTCCCTGTTCCACAATTCTAAATGGGCCAAACCAAAGAGAGTCAAATTTAGCATGCTTTCCTTTTTCAGCTCTCCGGACATCGCATCTGAGCACCAGATCACCAATCTGCAATTTTCTGTCTTTAGCATGCTGATCAAATATATGTTTCATTTTCTCTTGATATTCCACTAACCTCTGGTTCACTTGGTCCCGTGTTTCCTTTAATTCAACCAATTGATTGATTCTCCTGATCATATCATCAGGTTCCTCCTGGCTTTCTTGCATGAAACGTGCCACCGGTAAGGCCAGCTGCACAGGAAATACTACTACTCGTCCATATACCAACTCATATGGAGATTTCCCAGTTGCTCTCTTGCTGGTGATTCTATTAGCCCATAGAGAAAACTTCAATTGGGAATCCCAATTCCTCTGATTTTCATTTATTGTCTTCTTCAAAGCCCTCACTAGAGTTTTGTTGGAGGATTCTGCCAAGCCATTTCCCTGTGGATAGTAAGCTGTGGAGTGCTTCAATGTAATATTATACTGCTGGCAGAAGTTTACAAATTTTGTAGACTTGAAGGCTTGTGCGTTATCAGTCACTATTCTAGCAGGGCAGCCAAACCTGGATATAATGTTTTCCTCCATGAACTTTATGATGACAGTGTCGGTAGCGTTCCTTGCAGGTATGGCTTCCACCCATTTTGTAAAATAGTCTGTGGCAGTCAATATCCATTTATGTTGGCCACTTGATGGGGGATGTATTTCTCCTATAAAATCTAATCCCAACTATTGAAATGGTTCGTCTACATGAACTGGAATCAAGGGCAGAGCTGCTAATTTTTGCCTTTCAGCAAATTTTTGACACTTATCACATGCTCTAACCCAAGTAAAAACATCTTTGAATAATTTAGGCCAGTAGAAACCAACCTTTAATATTTTATGAGCTGTGGCCCTCCAGCTGTAATGGCCTCCACAAATTCCCTCATGAAATTCTATCATTATACCTTCCACTTCATTTTCTGTGAGGCATAATAGTAGTATGCCTGAAGGATCTCTCCAATATAATTGGCCATTAGCAACTATGTACTTCTGTGATTTCAGTCTTAAAGCCCTGTATTTTGATTTATCACAGCTGGGTGGACAGCTGAGGGTCAAAAGATATTCCACTATTTCTTTATACCAAGGACTGGTGAGAAATTTCATGTGTACTTTCTGAGTAGCCATCTCCAACCCTTGCTGCTCTTTTTCATTCTCGGACTCTCCACTTGCTATCATAGACAGGTTTATGCCCAGGGCCTAGTAGTTTGATTCTGATAAGATCCTTGCTAGCCCCTGTCCTTTTATCAACTTAGTAGGGCGAATATCCAGATCATACTCCTGTATTTTCGCAATCCATCTCCCCCTTTTTCCTTCACTGTCTCCCTGAATGAGAATTTCTTTGACAGCTGCGGCAGGGACATATGCAGTAATGTGGGACTGCAAAACATATGTTCTAAAGGCTTTAAGGGACTTCACCAGGGCATATGCCTGCTTCTCTAATATGTTATACTTCAGTTCTGCATCATGAAGAACCTGATTGAAAAAAGTAATAGGCTGCTTGTATCCATCTTCATTTTTCTATAACAGCACTCCAGCTACTGTATGAGGTGAAGCAAAATAAAAGATCATAAATGGTTTAGTATAATCAGGTCCAGTCAGTACAGGAGCTTCAGCAAATGCCTGTTTTATCCTGGTGAATGCCTCTCTAGATTCCAGAGACCATTTTAATTCATTATTCTTTTTCAGCATATCAGTTATATGCCTAACTATCTCAGCATAGTTAGGAATAAATCTCCTCAGGAAATTTATTCGGCCTAAAAATACTTGCACTTCCTTCTTATTTCTGGGGAAAGGGATGCTATTTATGACCTCTACCCTTTTGGGGTCTATCTTTACCCCATCTTTAGTTACAATATGCCCCAAAAGCTTGACTTCTTCTAATGCAAATAAATACTTTTGTGGATTAAGAGAAAAACCATACCTTCTACATTTTTCAAAAGTTCTTCGTAAATGCTCAATGTATTCCTCATCATTTTTTGAAAACACTGTAATATCATCAAGGTACACCACCAGAAATTTATCCTGCTCCCCAACAAAAGCAATATCCATGGCCCTTTGAAAAGTGGCCCCTGCATTAATCAATCCAAAAGGCATCCTGGCATACATAAACATTCCCCATGGTGTGGTGAAAGCAGTCTTCTTTTGATCTTCCGGAAGTACAACGACCTGATTATAACCAGAAAATCCATCCATCATTGACATCCTAGAAGCTCCCACTACTTTCTGCAGGATGTGGTCCATCTTAGGCAGTGGATAAGTATCTTTTAAAGATGCTTTGTTTAAATTTCAGAAATCAACCCATAACCTTGTTTCTCCATTCTTCTTTCGAACAGGGACCAGATTTGCCACCCATTCAGAGTACCTCAATGGTACAATTATTTTGGCCTTTAGCAGCGTCTTGATTTCTTTTTCAATGGAGGGAAGCAGGAGAGGATTTATCTATCTAAGCTTCTGCTTATAAGGTTTTGCATCTTCCCTCAGAGGTATTTTGTGCTGCATAATACTGATATCAAAAGTCTTCAGGTCCTGATAAGACCATGCAAATACATCTTTATAAGATTGGAGTAATTTCAGGTATTTCTTTCTGTATTCCTCTGGGACCTTCTTAGATAGTTTGAAAATTTTAGGATCAGCATCAGTACCCAGATTCAGATCTTCCACCTGATCTTCTTCTATCACTTTACTAGGCTGCGCTGGGACATCATTTTTATCAAATAACCTTTCTAGAGGCACCAACCCTCTAGGGATGACATTTCCTTTCAGTTGCAGAACTTTACTTCCTGCCATATTCTCTTCCCAATTATTTTCTGAGACATTCTCAGCCTCCTCTTCTTCACAATCATCAATCTCCATGTTAGATAATTCTCCCACTATTTCCAGGAATCTCTTCATTTGTTCCTCATCTTCAAATACCTGCCAGTGCTTAATATTATCTGGGATTGATGGTCTATAACGTACCTCAGTTTCATACCTCAGGAGAGGATTCTGAGGAGGACGAAATGTACTGGAAGCTATAGCAAGAGAATCTGCCATTCTATTCTGCTCCTGGGGCATGAACTGGATATTGAATGCTGAGAAGAAATTCTCCACCATGTCCCAAACTTCATTTCTATAAGCTCTTAGCCGTGGATGTTTAGTTTGACATTGATTTCTGACCTATCTGACCACCAGCTCAGAGTCTCCCAGAGCCTTTAAACATTGTATGCCCATGCTCCTGGCAGTCTGCAATCCCAATAGAAGTGCTTCATATTCAACTACATTATTAGTAGCTTCGTATTCCAATTTAAAAGACAGTGGGATCCAATTTCCTGTAGGGGAGATTAATAATACTCCAGCTCTGTTTCCTTCTCTTGAATTTGCTCCATCAAAATGTAAAGTCCATACTCCTGCTTCATGGTTAGATGAAGGCTGCTCAGTCTTGATTTGGCATAAGGAAGGTTCATGAGCAAAATTTTGATCTTCTTCTAACATTAAACATGAGAAATCTCCTTCCTTGCTGTAGACTGGTGAATTCTCTGAGCTGTCAGCCTTAGTCACCATCTTGACAAATCTGGTTTCTCTGTATAACCTCCTCTCCTGGCCACCAAAAATTGGAATAGTGGCATATGTTAAGTCTAGTTTAAGTGACCCACCAATTTTTGTTCCCCGGGACCTTGACAACAGCATGCCAAAGCGAGCTGGGATGTCAGCCACCACAATGTCCATTACTACACTTTTTGCTGGAATTTGGGCCAGGTTGACTACCAGGTCCTTAATCATCCCTAGACATTTAACTCTTTTGGAATCAAATGAACAGAGGTCTTTATATGGGCGTGTGATCTGTAGTCCTAGTTGTTCCATGACTGATAGAGGCATAATATTATGGGAAGCCCCAGAATCTAACATGAAATTGTGCAACAGGGGGTCATGAATCACCAGAGACACATAGAAGGGAGGAGTAGAAGGATCTATCTCCTCAACATGTGGGCCAAAAACTACCATGGGTCTTTCTTCTTGAAGATTAAGACTGTCTAGAATTATTGGTGCTTTAGGAGGGAACAACAAAGAAGTGACTTGAGATTGATAAACATGTTGTTTTAGTAGTTCAGTTAGGGGGACTGGGATCTTGAATTTCTCAAGTTGTTTTTGTAAATTGAAAGCAGGAGTGGGCTTTTCTATTACAACTTCTTTTGACTCTTTATTTTCAGCTGAAGGTTTAAATTCTTTTGATACGGACTCACCATTAGGAGGAGTGACTACTTTTGAAGAAGAAGGGACTTGACCATTAGACTGCAAAGGCTTGTTTAGAGGACTCTTACCTTTGTCTGTGACTTTCTGCGTTGTTGGGTCCATTTGAGCAGGTGCTTCTTTCTGGGGAGGCTCTTCTTCTTGATCTTGAGTTCGAGTCCTTTTCCTTGAAGATCTGAGATCATATTTTCTATTGTATTGTGCTAGCATGAAGTCCTCAAATTGTTTACAGCAATGATCAACTTCTGCTTCTTCTGTGTCTCCAAACTCTTCTTCTTGCAATGGGCATTCTACCTCATAGGCAACATCTTCAGTGGAGTCATCTACTGGGCCTTCCAGGTACAATGGGTGTGGTACTTCGTTCTGTTGCTCCTTTGCTTCCCTTGGCAATATTTGCAATGGTGGTTTTCTAAACTGAGGATTGTAACCTCTATTTGGAGCATTATAAAAATTCTTGGGGGCTACATTCTTGGCCTCCAATTCAAGCTTAACCAGTTTTTTAATCATCTTGCTTATTTCCTCCATCCTGTCAGGGTCTCTGTCCTGATTTGAAGTAGATACCTCCTCTTTCTCCCTTCTTCTAGTATCCTGTTCAGCTTTCCCTCTTAATTTTCCAGTGGAAGAAAAGTTTGTTTCCAACTCAAGAGCATCTGACTGAGCATCATCTAGGGTGGCAGGGTTCCTTTCCCTAAGAGAGAAACCAAAGTCTGAGTCAAAGGCTGCTATGAAAACCACTTTGGCAGCATTCTGATGAGGCTTCATATCTGCAGGGAGGTTTAGATACAACTTATTAAATCTTTTGATAAATTCTGACACCCCTTCATTATGTTTCTTCTTGAGTGTATTGAACTCAGTAAGACACTGTCCATGATCTTTCTTTTCTCCCCATTTTCTGAGAAAAGTATTTTCCATATTGTCCCAGGTGGCTATGGAACAGTTTCCCAATGTCTTGAACCATTTCCTGGCTTCACCGTCCAGAGATTGCACAAATAGTCTTAAGACTACATCCAAGTGTTCTACATTGAAGTTTTCTGCAAAAGAGCAGAAAGTCTCAAGATGTTTCTGAGCATCAATTTCATTTTCCCCAGTGAATCTGGGAAAGATCTTCAGATAATCTTGTGGCATATCATTTAACACTTGGGGTAATGCCAGGGGGGCATATTTATTCAACAAAAAGGCCAGAATATTAGCCATTGGAGGAGGAGGAGGTTGTGCAGCAATTTGATGTACAAATGGAGGAAGAGGTGGAGGTGGAAGTGGAGTATGAATAACAATAGGAATATGTTGAACAACACCCTGAGGTGTGGATGGGAATAGCTCATGGTTAACAGCAGCTACCTCGGTGACTTCCTTGAATTCTTCGGCCTCAGGGGTAGGGTGAGAACTATCTTCAATTCTAACACTTCTTCTAAGTGGGCTATCTGAAAAATATTCTGTATCTCCAACATTGGAGTCAGAATTTTCTACTTGGATTTCTTGAGAAGAAGAGGATGGATAATATTCTACAGAAAATTCAGGGTTTTCAGCACGGACTGATCCCCTCTCTTTCCAACTTCTTCTATGTATGATCTTCTCAAGGTCAGATACTGAAGGTGTCTTTGGCTTAGACTTATCTGACCTCATGTATGGCTTACGAGGAGCTAGGACTACAAATAGATTTATCAAATAAACAACAGTGGAGGCGCCAAGGTGAGAGATATGCAACTCTTCAACTCTCTATGCTCACTCGATTAGAGAGTGAATATGATTTGTCGAGGCCCAGGCAAACTAATATTCTTAAATTCGTCCCCGACAACGGTGCCAGAAAGATGTTGTCGACAATTGTTGTCGCTCCTAGGGACAGCATAGAGTTGCCATAGACCAGTGCCTAGGACATCTTATCATAGCAGGGAATGTATTATAAAAATGGGGTGTCAATCCAGGACTCTCCTGCTATGTATTGTAGAACAAGGAAATTGATTTTAATGGGACCAAAACTTACAGAAACTGCCACAAGGAAAGTAATGTTGCAGAGACAAGATGCAAAGCTCTAACACAAAAGCATCAGACAGTTAAGAGACAATTTACTGTAAAGAGGGTCAATTCAAATAATATGCCACAAAAATCAAATATCAGAAGGTGTGTATGGTGAAAGAAATATAAGGAGATATTAGTTATCTTTGGTCTGATACCCAGATACACAACAGAACCATATATGGGCTTATCATTCTAAGAATCCATACATGACAATGGCATTTTAAAAGCACCCTCCCAAAGCAACTAACATAGCAGAAAAATGGAAGAAATGAACATGAAACAGTATATCATGCATGAGCCATATTTAAAGCGCTTGACTGTTTTAAGTAAGGGCATCAACTTGGATGAATCCTTACCAAACCAGTGAGCCACTCGCATTCCAAAACATGATACAAGAAAGTGGATGAAATTAAATGTCATATTAAACACATAAGAGAAAGTTACATACTGTGAAATACCAAAGACCAGAATCCTCTAATACAGATAGAACTCCTCCTCACTGAGACCCTACGGGCTCTGAGCCTTCATACAAGAGCTTATACAAAATGTATACAAAAATGTCTTTCATTGCACAATTTTCTGATAAAAATTTGGAATCTTTACAATGTCTTTTTTTCTCCCTTTTATAGAGGAAGGAGAAGAGAAACTAATAAAAGAAGTAGGTGAAGACAATTAATTGTTTAATTTGAACAAAATGGCGGAATAATTCATGCCCATGCTGCTTAATTAATATGCTGTGTTATAGGTACTCTGAGGCCGGCTCCATGGAATAAATGCTGTAGGTGCAAATTTCTCCAAGGATAAGACGTGAAGAATAAAATATGTAACATTTTGTACCTTCCTGAAGAAAATTTGGCTGAAATAAACCTTGAGGGCATTTTTTCCTGTGAAAATATCTTTCTAGTGACCTGCAGGGTCTTCGATTCGGTGCTTTGCCTTCAAAAGGGTATGTAAAACCCCCAAAGTCCTTAAATACATTTCTTTAATCCCCTGCTCTTTACTGATATTCTCTATCTGCGCCATTAATTCTTCATATGCTCAACCTGTGCATTCGAATGACCCTGGAGGGTTTAATAGATTTAAATCCTTGCTTTCTTTAATGGTGGTCATATCATAACAGCTCACGAATCTTTTTCCATAAATTTTTCTCCTGAAATAGGGTCTTGTCATGCGTTCTTCTGAAATGGAGGCAGTGAATCATGATAATTCTCTGTCGCGACAAACCTCCAAAACCACAAACTCGTTAAAGAAAACCAGACACAAGGGTAATTGATGCGGCAGTGACCACAGAATGGTGATATGGACTGAGTGAAACGATGAGGAGATGCAGGGTGACGGAGGAATGCAGGGTGGCAATGAAAAATACAGTAAGGCGACAATGAATGAACGAGGCGGAGATACGTAACATAACACTGTAATATGACACGTAAATGGGGTATATGAATGGTGGGGGAAACACAGATGACACGTGGGTGTACAAAAATCCAAGTGGGAGGGAAGACGTGGAGGCAGACTTGGTCAATCAACGGGATGTGTGAACAATTTTGGGCCATACGATCCTGAAACCAAATCAACGGCTGGGGATGCATGGGAAAGCAATGAGTTGGCGGGCCCGGGACGATTTATATGGGGACTAAACTCTGCGCAGCTTTGAAGGATGATAGTCGTCGGATGAGGACTCATAAATCTAACGACTCACAACAATTTGGCTGCGCGTTTACGACCGAAGGATAACACACGAAATGGAGCGGTTTTGGGACCGTACAGAGGGACACGCAGCGATCAGCATATGGAATTGCTGCGATTTGCAGAATACCGCCTGCCTAGCAATGGTGGTGCGAAATAAACCGACCAGTTTTGGCATCGATGCGCAGCGCGGGGTCCACCAGGGCGGCAGGTCATGGAATGTTGATCTGTGTTTGATCTGACAGCTGAGAGCGGCCCTGATAGCATTTAAACGATGAGCTCCTTTTGATCTGGCACAGGGTTATGCGCTCGGGTCACGTGAAAGAATAGCTGTAGGAGGCTAGGAACAAAGGGGCTCAGATTTAAATATTTCAAGAAGTGAGTATTTCGGCCATCTATTATGAGATTTAAGCGCGGAGGAGGGCCACGGTAAGCAAAAAAAGGGTTTCTTAGGCCACGGTAGAAAATTTTGAAAGGTTTACGCAGGGTTAATAACCAAAATATTTAAAAGGGGCTAACATGGTCAACAACACACATGATACATATTTTGTATAACATTGTTTTGGAAAAATTTATGATTCCTTGAAAAATCATAAAATTACATTCAATGAACATTGGATATGGTCAGATGGATGCACAGGAAAATTCAAATCTGCACGATCATTCTTTTGGTTGTGTTGTCTTCATAAGAAAACCTGCATTAAACATTGTTGGAATTTATTTGAGACTGGCCATGGAAAAGGAGAACATGACAGTGTAGGGGCATGCATAAAACGATCACTTCGAAGATATTAAATGAACCCCTCTGCAATCCGACTTATGGACGTGAAAGAAGTTGTTCAATGGTGCATCGCTGCTCTAAGCTATGAGACTAATCGATCAAGGGAAGTGCAAAGGTACATTCAATTTAATTTTTATTGGATATCTAATTAAATAAACAGTGTACATTTATCACAATAATTATCTTTGATTGTATTTTGATATCATATTTACATTCTTCTTTAAATTTTCCATATAAAGATTTTTTTGGCATATTGGAATCAAAGACGTAGATAGATCAATTGGAAATGACGTTGAAACAATAAAAGGGACTCGAAAATTGCATTCAATTAAAACAAAGTCATCCAGAAATGTGTTTGCATTGGATAAAAGAAAATATTCTTGTTTTTGTCCTATTTGCATAGACAACAAAAAATCCAATGACGTTTGTGAAAATAAAATGTATGTAAAAGATTGGAAACATACAGAGCTAAATACAAAGGGAAAAATGTCCGTTGTAATGTTTGAAGAAATGCAATCAGAGGAGACTACAATATCATCTGATGGTGATCGAGTTTCTGATATTGTTAGAGAAGGTAACATTTGAATTGCTTTCTAATGATAAAGATTTAGAAATAAATTTGAATATGTATAGTTTTGTCAAGTTTGTTTTATTGTGCAGGAGATGTTTTTGTTGTAATTGCACCTACTGACAACGATGAAAATGTGAAGTATTATTTGATGCGTTGCACTGAATGAAATATGAAATTATTAGAAGACTATAATGATCACGGATTTCCATATGAAAGAAGATCTATTATACTGAAAGGTTATTTTTTCAGACAAACTAATCAAAGTGGGAATTTTGTTTACTTTGAGGACTATGAACCTGATTTCATAAGTTGTCAATATAGTCACTTGGTGTGTGCAACATGCATAAAGTTGATCGAGGTTCAATCAAAGAAAAAAATGAATAGTAAGAAATGGAAAATGTCAAAATCCGATCATGAACGGATTATTGAAGATGGCATTCCATTGGAATTTTTTTGATTGAACTACCCAACAATTTATTCTTTTTGGATTATATGTTCTAGAACATTCATTACTCAATTAAAAATTGAGCTGCCTTGTTATGTTATCTGAGCAAGTGTTTGCACAAGTATAAATTGTTTTGGTATATGCACACTCTAGTATCAACTGAAAGTAGCTTTTTTATACATGCATTGATGAAAAATGTTGCATATATATATGTGTGTGTGTTCTATAATGCAATTAATTGTTCAAGTGGTGTTACTATGTGCATTGATGAAAAATGTTTCACATACTCAATATATATGTTCTAGAATGCAATTAACTGAAAGTAGTTTTTCGATGTGCATTGATGAAAAATGTTGCATGTACCGGATATATACATGAAATCAATGCACGTAGTTTTTCTTGTGGGTATTTTGGTAAAAAGTATCCACAATGTAAATAAATCATCCGCAGTATAATTTTGTACAGATATTCCTTTCAGACAAGAGACTCGGAGCAGTTCTTCGACTTTTGGTGGGATTTGACCCATATATATATTCCTGATTGAAAATCTAGCACGAAATTTGTCTGTTCAATGGTCGAATATGTTCTATGTGCATTGATGAAAAATTTACATACTACATATTATTGTTTGAGTGATTTTTTTTTTAAAACTTACCAAATGTACTTCAACCATGTCTAAAACTTGAAATTTAAAAAACTTTTTGATTAAATATCAAAACAAATTACTTCACATGTCATGCCAATTGTAGTTCAACTATCCAATAAAAACATTAACCATTTAGCATTATATCACATGCCAAATGTAGATTGAAATGGTATCCAAAACTTAGTTTTAAAAACTTTTTGATTATATCACAACATTACCTCACATGATTAATGTACTTCAACCATCCAAAACTTGGGTTTTAAAATTTTTTTGATTATATCACAACATTACTTGACATGCCATCCAATTGTAGTTCAACTATCTAATAAAAACATTTAACATTATATCGCTTGTGCCAAATGTAGATTGAAACCATCCAAAACTTAAGCTTTACAATTTTTTTGATTATATATCGTGCAACATTACTTCACATGCCATGCAATTATAATTCAACTATCCAATACAAACATTTAACATTATATCACATGCCAAATGTAGATTGAAACTATCCAACATTATAAATCACAACATTACTTCACATGCACGTATTACTTCACTTGCCATGTCAACTGTAGTTCTTGACTATCCAATAAAAACATTAAACATTTAACATTAAATATCACATGCCAAATGTAGATTGAAACCATCCAAAACTTGAGTTTTAAAAACTTTTTGATATATATCATGTAACATTACTTCACATGCCATGCCAATTATAGTTCAACTATCCAATAAAAACATTAAACATTAAACATTAAATATCACATGCCAAATGTAGATTGAAACTATACAAAACTTGAGTTTGAAAAACTTTTTGATTATATCATGTAGCGTTACTTCACATGCCATGCCAATTATAGTTCAACTATCCAATAAAAACATTAAACATTTAACATTAAATATCACATGCCAAATGTAGATTGAAACCATCTAAAACTTGAGTTTTAAAAACTTTTTGATTATATCATGTAACATTACTTCACATGCCATGTCAATTATAGTTCAATTATCCAATAAAATCTTTTAACATTATATCATGTATGCCAAATGTAAATTGAAACCATCCAAAACTTAACTTTTAATTTAACAAAAAATTATAGATCACAACATTATTTCACATGCCAAATGTATTTTAAGCATCCAAAACTTAAATCTTAAAAACAAAACAAATTATAACACATCATTATATAACATGCCAAATGTAGTTCAAAAGCAAAAATTAATTTATAGATGACAACATTACTAGTAGCTCAATTATCCAAAACTTAAAAGTTTTAAAAACCAAACAAATTATATAACAACATTACTTCACATTCACATGCCAAAAGTACTAAAACCATTCAAAACTTAACTTTTTGGAACAAAAAACAAATTATATTAACACTATAATAAAATATGTCCAAAAATTGTAGATCTCACAAGTATCAAGTTATATATATATGACAATGCATCTAGATAATATATAAAAAAGTAAATTTAAGACTATCTAAATCTTGAAATCCAATATACAAATCATGTCCATCAAATAGAGATGGATGTAGTGTCTTACCTATCAGAGTCTCAATCCGCGCACTATCATGCGAAGTATGGAAAACCTGTACACAATGCACATGTACAAACATTAAAATTTGATGTTTTAAAAATGAGTGAGAATATATATAGAACTTTATGTAAAAAACAAAATATAAAAAAAAATCATGCAATACCTCATGAAGTTCCCTCTACATTTGTTCACCTGCTACAAGTTCCCCCATGGGAACATCTCGAATAGTAAACTGTACAATATACATGTACAGTTAAATATATATATATATATTAAAAAATTTCAGATGAAAATGCACGTGTACATATATAAACTTATTTTCAATAATATTAAAAAAAAAGTTCAACAACTTGTTCAAATGATTGAAATGGTGTGGATGTTCCTATCTTCGTCAGTAGAGTCCGTGGATTAAAAAAATCTTCTATAGAAACTTAAATTTCAAAATTTTTAAATTATAAAATAATTTAAGATCAAGATTTCAATTTATAATAAAACTTAAATAAACTTCAATTTATAAATTATAACTAAATTAAAAAAACACAAACACACACACACACACATATAAGTGTGAAAAATTGAATACTTCTGCAGGTGAATTTGGGACATCTCCTAAGAGAGGCTTCAAATGAAAATCTCCAAAAACCTAAAATTCAAAAAATTTAAAATAACTCAAGATATAGATATATATATCTCAATTTTGAATGGAACTTTTTGAGGTGGAATATATATGTATATATAACTTAAACATAAATTTTAAAAGTGAAATATTGTCCATACTTGTTGTGGATGTGGCACATCTCCTAAGGAAGTAGAAGGTACATCTCCCAAGGAAAAAGAAAGTACCATCATCCCAAAAACATCGGACATAATTGGAATCTGTTAAAACATTTTATCATTATATATACATACATGTACATGTGTGCACAAGTATTTATTTTAAAAATCACTTAAAAAACACTAACATTTGCCAACATATCTTGATGGTGAGACCCATCTGCATTGTTTGAACCAGAGGTCCCGAACGTGATATTAACATTTTCATCATTCATCATGCATGACAACTGCAAATGGTGTTTTAACATATAATGATACATTTTTGTTAGATTAATGTACATACAAATAAATGTATACATGTATATATACATGTAATTATTACAAATTTCACACATTTATGTGTTAAAATAATTGAACCCTAAGGTCATTAACACATACCGTTCCCGTGCCCTCTTCCTCATGAAGAATTAAGTCTTGCCAACCATTGCGACAATTCTTTGCATATATTTGGAGATCATCAACATTCATGTTGTCAATCTCTTCATTTGTACAATACACAAAATTGGCACGTGCATTCTCACGTGCTCTTTGTCGATTTAGACAAACATCGACTCCACCCAATCCGCTGTAAATATTGTCGATCATGACATCCATTGCTTGTCGACTTATTTGAGAAGTTGCATTCATCTATGACTGCAGAGTTTCTACCTGAAAAAGTTGACTCACCAATGGCGGCTCAGGGCGAGGCAACTCCACATCTCGCTTAGCGCCCTTACGGTCACACAATCGACCTTTCCCCGGACCAAAAAATTCTAATGGAAGGTCGTTGTAATTGGGTTTCATTTTCAAAAAAATTCTGCATAAAACAATTGTGTAAAATAAACAGGAACCTCGTCGTTCCATGGGAGCATTCCATAGGCCGCAAGGTGTCTATCATACAAATAGTGAGCTATATCGGGGTGCTTGAAATATTGCACCTTCAACATTTGTTTTTTGGCCCTTTCTTGAAATTAAACATTGAATTCGCCGTATCTTTTGTAACTCTTTGTTTTACATCCTCCTATTTATCAGGACCCATTACTGTTTCCTTTTTCTTTCTCATGAGTTCTACAAATGTATCAGTCGTTAGCCCAAGTTTTTTGTATACATTTACTATTTCGCCCAATGAATGTGTAACTATTTCGAGGCTGTGTTGACTTTCAGCAGGTAGAGTCAAAGCCACGAGATCTCTACGCAATTTTGCATGAAGTTTTTGACACCTTTGTTAGGTGCATTGCGACATGTTTCTTTCCCATGGTATATAAAAAATGTCAGTCGGATAAGTTGTGGTGGGTAGACAACATTCTTCTTGAATGTAGCGTTCTTCCTTGCGTCTATTTTGACCAATATTTGGAACATTTTCAACCTCTGCATCAATATATATAAAATTTTGTATATTATAAAAAAAACACATGTAAACAAATTTGTACAAATTCAATGAAAAAAATATTGAAATTGATGACAACCTCGACGTGGTTGGTTAGCATCTTTTCCACCCTAAAACTGTTGAGACCCATAACAACCCTGCTAAGAACCACCACCACCAGCCGTTGATTGGCCTTCGGGAGAATAAATATCACCCCCTTCACACAACCTGCTACCACTTATTGATGGCTCTCTAAGGGGATTTGAACCACCACCAACCTCTCAAGAGGAGAGAGAAGCTTCATAAACAAATATGAATTTATAATCAATTGAAAAATACATGCATACATATAAATACACGTGTACATATTCATTGATTAAATTTTGTTAAAACCATACCACAACTGAGTGAAACGTGAGCATCTATGGCTGGGGTAGAGACCCTTCTCTTCTTATTAGCTCCTAAAAAATAAAAAATGAAACTTATTAACAACTAATTTAACTCACAAGTTGATAAAAAATCAATTCCATATGTACACACATGTATGGAGATTTAAGATTATATTTAAATTTACCATGAAAAGCTCTCGATCCCGATCCCTATCCCTGATCCTCCCCTCTCGTAGAAATATGGGATTCTGTTGATCTTTGTCGTTCATCCTCCATCATATATATCTACGGTGGACATTTATAATTAATTTTTTAAATAACTAATTTAAATTAAATTCAAGATAAAGTTCAAAAAATTAATGTTTAATTTAGTGTAAACAAATTATGTAAAACACAACTTTCAAAGCACTAATTGATGTGTGAAACTCAATTTAAGCAAAAAAAAAAGTTATAAAAATGATAAGTTCAACAAATTGTGTTTTAAATGGTGAGAGCACACTTGGTATAAAATTGAAAAAAAACACATTCTCATTAAAAAAGAAGTGAAACTCCATTTAAACAAAAATTTGTTGAAGTCTCCGCATTTTAATTTCATAAAAATGTGAAGTTCACCAAATTGCGCTTTACATGTTGTGGTGGGAGCACACTTAGTATATGATTGAAAAAAACACATGGTTGTTAAAAAAGACACATTTATAAGTACACAACACACACATATCCAAGATATGTTACAATGTCGATGAATAAATTTTGAAGGAGAGCGTCTCAACATTAATCAATCTTTAAGAGATGAATCTTGAATTTTTGAAGAAGAGCATATTAAAACTAATTCATCTTTGAGAGATGAATCTTGCATTGGCATTGCCCCGTATAATTCTAATTCATATATTAATTAATCTTTATAGATGAATCATGAATTTGCATCGCCCCACACAATAAATCAGCAGACATCTTATTCACATTTGTACAATGCCTTATACTAAAAAATTGAAATTGGCTAACAATATTGTTTGTTATTCCATGCAGTTCTTTTAACCTCTCCTTCTTAACTTGGTATACGTCATTCATCTGGTTTCACACAAGTTCAGAATATGTGAAAACTACAATTCCATTTGATTCATACTCCATCGTTGTTCCCAAGCCTTCTATCAATCCAATATAATATGTCTCGTTGTTTGTTGTTCTTCCCGGTATATTTATTTTCCTTTGGACGACTTTGCTAGTCGAAATATTGGAAAGCACATATATAATCATTGCATTCCCTGGATTGGGATAACAAGAAACTTCTATGCATAATTTCCATTTTTCAACCATATTTAATGGTTTTCTTATCCCTAAAAAAACAAATTCAATAAAAATATATATATTAAATTGACATTTATTGCAAATGCATGGGAGAAATGAAAAACTTATATCTAGATCTATTCCAGAGATTGACAGTAGGGGCATTTGTTAGATATGTCATCTTTCATACAAGATGAAATCCAGAGGCTACCTAGCCCTTTACAGACTCTACCTATAGAACTACCATGGATATGAAAATGAAAAAATTCTAATTAGATCTATTCTAAAGATTGAATGTAGAGGCATTTACTAGATTAGGGTTTAAAACCTATATGTTTTGTATCAAATCACTTTTGGTTTCAATGGGAAAATTTTATGGCTAATTTGTGTTTTACATGTTGAATATAAAAGGTTTTCTCTCTCTCATTGTTTGGGACCATGGATATGAAAATGAAAAAGTATATACTTGGTTATAAACTATGTTTTGTATCAAAGTATTTTTTGTTTCTAAATACTATATACATGTTGACTGTAGGGGCATTTAAATCTATTTCAGAGATTGACTGTAGAGGCATTTACTAGATATGTCACCTTTCATAAAAGATGAGAACCAAAGGCCACCTGGCCCTTTACAGACTCTGCCTAT
Source organism: Pinus albicaulis (assembly GCA_034641835.2). Lineage (NCBI taxonomy): Eukaryota > Viridiplantae > Streptophyta > Pinopsida > Pinales > Pinaceae > Pinus > Pinus albicaulis. The sequence goes on from CM076582.1 coordinate 738,299,384, forward strand.
AGAACTACCATGGATATGAAAATGAAAAACTTCTAATTAGATCTATTCTAAAGATGGAATGTAGGGGCATTTACTAGATTATGTTTTAAAACCTATATGTTTTGTATCAAATCACTTTTGGTTTCAATGGGAAACTTTTATGGCTAATTTTTGTTTTACATGTTGAATATAAAAGGTTTTTTCTCTCTCATTGTTTGAGACCATGGATATGAAAATGAAAAACTATATACTTGGTTAAAAACTATGTTTTGTATCAAATTACTTTTTGTTTCTAAATACTATATACATGTTGACTGTAGGGGCATTTAGATCTATTCCAACTATTGAATGTAGGGGCATTTACTAGATATGTCACCTTTCATAAAACATGAGATCCAGAGGCTACCTGGCCCTTTACAGACTCTGCCTATAGAACTACCATGGATATGAAAATGAAAAACTTCTAATTAGATCTATTCTAAAGATTGAATGTAGGGGCATTTACTAGATTAGGTTTTAAAACCTATATGTTTTGTATCAAATCAATTTTGGTTTCAATGGGAAACTCTTATGGCTAATTTTTTTTTTTACATGTTGAATATAAAAGGTTTTTCTCTCTCATTGTTTGAGACCATGGCTATCAAAATGAAAAACTATATAATTGGTTAAAACCTATGTTTTGTATTAAATTACTTTTTGTTTCTAAATAAGTTATATACATGTTGAATATAAAAGGTTTTTTCTCTCTCATTGTTTGAGACCATAGATATGAAAATGAAAAAATTCTATTTAGATCTATTCTCTAGAGCTATGGCTAATTTGTGTTTTACATACATTGACTCTTAGGTTAAAACCTATGTTAAAACCTATGTTTTGTATCAAATCACTTATGGTTTCAATGGGAAAATTCTATGGCTAATTCAAGTGTTTTACATGTTGAATATAAAAGGTTTTTTTCTCTCTCATTGTTTGAGACCATGGATATGAGAATGAAAAAGTTCTATTTAGATCTATTCTAGAGATATGGCTAATTTGTGTTTTACATGTACATTGAATATAAAAGGTTTTTTTTCTCATTGTTTGAGTCCATGGATATGAAAATGAAAAAATTCTATTTAAAACTATTCAAGAGATTGATTGACTTGTAGGGGAATTTACTCTTAGGTTATTTAAACCTATGTTTTGTATCAAATCACTTATGGTTTCAATGGGAAACTTTTATGGCTAATTCAAGTGTTTTACATGTTGAATATAAAATGTTTTTTTCTCTCTCATTGTTTGAGACCATGGATATGAAAATGAAAAACTTCTATTTAGATCTATTCTAGAGATATCGCTAATTTTTGTTTTACATACATTGAATATAAAAGGTTTTTTCTCTCATTTTTTGAGACCATGGATATGAAAATGAAAAACTTCTATATTTAAAACTATTCGAGAGATTGATTGACTTGTAGGGGCATTTACTCTTAGGTTAAAACCTATGTTTTGTTTCAAATCACTTATGGTTTCAATGAGAATCTTTTATGGCTAACTTGTGTTTTACATGTTGAATATAAAAGGTTTTTTTCTCTCTCATTGTTTGAGACCATGGATATGAAAATGAAAAACTTCTATTTAGATCTATTCTAGAGATATGGATAATTTGTGTTTTACATACATTGAATATAAAAGGTTTTTTCTCTCATTGTTTGAGACCATGGATATGAAAATGAAAAACTTCTAGATATTTAAAACTATTCGAGAGATTGATTGACTTGTAGGGGCATTTACTCTTAGGTTAAAACCTATGTTTTGTATCAAATCACTTGTGGTTTCAATGGAAAAATTTTATGGCTAATTTGTGTTTACATGTTGAATATAAAAAGTTTTTTCACTCTCATTATTTGAGACCATGGATATGAAAATGAAAAACTATATAATTGGTTAAAACCTATGTTTTGTATTAAATTACTTTTTGTTTCTAAATAAGTTATATGCACATTGAATATAAAAGGTTTTTTCTCTCATTGTTTGAGTCCATGGATATGAAAATGAAAAACTTCTATATTTAAAACTATTCAAGAGATTGATTGACTTGTAGGGGCATTTACTCTTAGGTTAAAACCATGTTTTGTATCAAATCACTTATGGTTTCAATGGGAAACTTTTATGGCTAATTCAAGTGTTTTACATGTTGAATGACTTGTAGGGGCATCTACTCTTAGGTTAAAACCTATGTTTTGTATCAAATCACTTATGGTTTCAATGGGAAACTTTTATGGCTAATTCAAGTGTTTTACATGTTGAACATAAAAGGTTTTTTTCTCTCTCATTGTTTGAGACCATGGATATGAAAATGAAAAACTTCTATTTAGATATATTCTAGAGATATGAATAATTTGTATTTTACATGTACATTGAATATAAAATGGTTTCTCTCTCATTGTTTGAGTCCATGGATATGAAAATGAAAAAATTCTATTTAAAACCATTCAAGAGATTGATTGACTTGTAGGGGCATTTACTCTTAGGTTATTTAAACCTATGTTTTGTATCAAATCACTTATGGTTTCAATGGGAAACTTTTATGGCTAATTTTTGTTTTACATGTTGAATATAAAAGTTTTTTTTCTCTCTCATTGTTTGAGACCATGGATATGAAAATGAAAAACTTCTATTTAGATCTATTCTAGAGATATGACTAATTTGTGTTTTACATATATTGAATATAAAATGTTTTTTCTCTCATTGTTTGAGACCATTGATATGAAAATGAAAAACTTCTATATGTAGGGGCATTTACTCTTAGTTTAAAACCTATGTTTTGTATCAAATAAATTATGGTTTCAATGGGAAACTTTTATGGCTAATTTGTGTTTTACATGTTGAATATAAAATGTTTTTTTCTCTCTCATTGTTTGAGACCATGGATATGAAAATGAAAAACTTCTATTAAGATCTATTCTAGAGATATGGCTAATTTGTGTTTTACATACATTGAATATAAAATGTTTTTTCTCTCATTGCTTGAGACCATGGATATGAAAATGAAAAACTTCTATATGTAGGGGCATTTACTCTTAGGTTAAAACCTATGTTTTGTATCAAATCACTTATGGTTCAATGGGAAACTTTTATGGCTAATTTGTGTTTTACATGTTGAATATAAAAGGTGTTTTTCTCTCTCATTGTTTGAGACCATGGATATGAAAATGAAAAAATTCTATTTAGATCTATTCTAGAGATATGGCTAATTTGTGTTGTACATACATTGAATATAAAAGGTTTTTTCTCTCTCATTGTTTGAGACCATGGATATGAAAATGAAAAACTATATACTTGGTTAAAACCTATGTTTTGTATCAAATTACTTTTTGTTTCTAAATACTAGATACATGTGACTGTAAGGGCATTTAGATCTATTCCAGAGATTGACTGTAGGGGCATTTACTAAATATGTCACCTTTCATAAAAGATGAGATCCAGAGGCTACCTGACCCTTTACAGACTCTGCCTATAGAACTACCGTGGATATGAAAATGAAAAACTTCTAATTAGATCTATTCTAGAAATTGAATGTAGGGGCATTTACTAGATTAGTTTAAAACCTATGTTTTGTATCAAATCACTTTTGGTTTCAACGGGAAACTTTTATGGCTAATTTGTGTTTTACATGTTGAATATAAAAGGTTTTTTCTCTCTCATTGTTTGAGACCACGGATATGAAACTGAAAAACTATATAATTGGTTAAAACCTATGTTTTGTATCAAATTACTTTTTGCTTCTAAATACTATATACATGTTGAATATCAATTGGATGCACATAACATGCAAGTTATGTGAAAATGATGGATGATGAATGACCTAAGTGAATCTCCATGTAAATTGGATGCAAGTTATGTGCAGATGATAGATGATGAATGAGGTGATGTTGATCATAACCTTTACATCTATATGTTAGGAAGCTTGATATACATAACAAGGTTTAGACTAGATATAATTTTGGAATTCAAGTTATGTGCAGATGATGGATGATGAATGACCTAAGTGAATCTCCATATCAATTGGATGCAAGTTATGTGCAAATGATGGATGATGAATGAGGTGATGTTGATCATAACCTTTACATCTATATGATAGGAAGCTTGATATACATAACAAGGTTTAGACTAGATATAATTTTGGAATTCAAGTTATGTGCAGATGATTGATGATGAATGACCTAAGTGAATATCCATATCAATTGGATGCAAGTTATGTGCAGATGATGGATGATGAATGAGGTGATCTGTTGATCATAACCTTTACATCTATATGATAGGAAGCTTGATATACATAACAAGGTTTAAAGACTAGATATAATTTTGGAATTTATATTAGTTGGAATATTTCAATCAGTAACTAAACAGAGTCATCTATTACCAACAAACACCAACAAACAGATATGAAGATACTTGAAAGAGACTACAAACAATGGACTATAGTACCCAAAAGGTGAGAAAGTCATCTATTACCAACAAACATATATTAAGATACTTGAAAGAGACTACAAACAATGGACTCTAGTACCCAAAAGGTGAGAAATTTACATTGAAAACATATAGAGATTCAACTAGAGGCTTGTGTGGATGACATGAAAAGTACAAGTGGAAAATGTATAATTCTACTTAGGAAGAGTCTTTGGTTTAATGGTTAAGCAAGAAAGAGTCATTACTTTCTCTATCTAGAGTAGAAGTGGAATACATAGTAGTTACTTCTTTTTCAATGTTTTGGATGAAATGGGCTCTACAAGATATTAAGGTAAATTTCAGTGAACCTACATATCTATTAAGTGTTTCAATACAAGTGTAATAATAATTTCAAAAATAAAATATTATACTTCCTTCAATCACTAAACATATCATCATAAAGTACCACTTCCTCACACAACAAACATGTTCCAAAATATTTATAAAGTACATATGTATATATAAAGTACATATGTATATATAATTTATATAAACATGTTCCAAAATATTCTGAAATGTACACAGTAGTATTATAAATTTTCATATCTAATTAATAGAGACAGAGCCAAAAAAAGCAGAGACATCGCCAAAAAAAGCAGAGGCAGCGCCAAAAAAAGCAAAGACATTGCAAAAAAAATCAGATGTGTATATATAATTTATATAAGCATGTTCCAAAATATTCTCAAATGTACACAATAGTATTATAAATTTTCATATCTAATTAATAGAGACAGAGCCTAAAAAATTATAGACAGCCAAAAAAAGTAGAGACAGAGCCAAAAAAAGTAGAGACAGAGCAAAAAAAAGTACAGATGTATATATAATTTATATAAACATGTTCCAAAATATTCTCAAATGTACACAGTAGTATTATAAATTTTCAAGTCTAATTAATAGAGATAGAGCCAAAAAAAAGCAGATAGAGCCAAAAAAAGCAGAGAGAGAGCCAAAAATACCAGAGACAGAGCTGAAAATAGTAGAGACAGAGCCGAAAATAGCAGAGACAGAGCTGAAAATAGCAGAGACAGAGCTGAAAATAGCAGAGACAGAGCTGAAAATATCAGAGACAGAGCCAAAAATAGCAGAGACAACCAAAAAAAGTACATGTGTATATATAATTTATATAAACATGTTCCAAAATATTCTCAAATGTACACAGTAGTATTATAAATTTTCATATCTAATTAATAGAGACAGCCAAAAAAAGCAGAGACAGGGCCAAAAAAAGTAGAGACAGAGCCTCTCTCATTCATAAATTCTCTATTGAAAGATAGTGAATGTTAAACGTACGAAGACGCTGAAGACGCTGAAGAAAATGAAGACGCTGAAGTCATTGCAGAGGACACTGAAATCGCAGCAGAGGACGCTAAAGACGTCGTGGAAGACCTCTGCGACAAAAAAATCAACAAAAATTAAAACCAAATTTAAAAATCAATAGAAATTAAAACCAAATTAAAAACAACAACAACAACAACAAAACTTACAGAAATTTAAAATTTGGTATCTTACCTCCTTGAGCTTAATGCACACGCGAATGCTGGACAGAAGTGAGCGCACGAGAAAGACGGATATGAGCACGCGCGCGTGGGAGAATCTTTGGACGAGCGAGCGCGCGGTAAGTAAATTTGAATAGAAACCCAGAAAAGGTTGCGGGCGATATATTTATAAAATAAAAGTTCGGCCGAACTTTGTTTGCCAGTTTTCCAAACTCAGGCGAAAAATCTGGTCGCCATTGTCGTCAGTACGCCGTCAATGTAAATGGCAAACGAAGTTCGGCCAAACTAAATTCAATAGTTCGGCCGAACTCCTGAATTGTTCGGCCGAACTATGACAAGAGTTCAGCCGAACTATGAAGGAAAAAACATTTCCGCCCCGAATTGTCACAAAAGTGTTACCCATCTTTGCATTTTCACCCATATCCAAAGTTTTATATCTCTTTAATATTTTCAAACTTTTATATTTCTTCCATCTCCACACTTATAGCTAATATTTTTTATCTCTTCAACATTTCCAAATAATTTTATCCAAGTTTTTAGCATATATGTCTCTATGAGGATGATTAATGTTAGCCTTATGGCGAGCATTACTTCATAACATTTTATTTGAGAAATACTTTTGATGTATAGTTGTTATCTTTGGAACATTATGATAATGACTAGTAGACGGTCGACATGTGGCTACCCCTTGTGATTGTCTATGACTATTGACATGTGGTTGTTGGCATGTTTGCATGCAACTCTGTTTTCCATAATAATATTAGGGAACTACTCCAACCTTGCGCGGTGGGTGGCCCTCTGCAAGAGCGGAGGAATTCATTGACCTTGCTTTTCATGGTATCTAACTTCCATACCCTATTTTTTATCTAGCTTCCACACCACTCTTCATACCTCTGCTTTTCATCTTGATCGTCACCTCTATGCATATCACAGTTCACTTGTGAACACCCAAACCTTACCAAATTCATTTCAAACATCAACAACAATGACAAAGATTTGTCTCAAACATGAACAAATGATAGTGACAAGTAAGTTTTGTTAAGATAAACCAACATTTTCAAATATGATAAACTTTATCAAAACTTATTTTCAAATATATGAATTACTGCTACTCTGTGGCCCTCTCAGATGGCGTGGAAGTAGCAAGTTGGATAGACATCGATGGTCTTGTTTTTAGGGATTTATGTAGCTTTCACATTCTTGAAAATTGTTTATTAATCATAGTATACACTTGAATTTTCAAGAAAATTACTTCTTAAGGTTTATGTGTGATAGGGTTAGAATTGGGTTTTGATCTAAACCTAGCATTATGACTGGCTACGACTTTTTCTGGCTTAGGTTTCCTTGAGAAGACCTGCAAAAACAAAAATTTAATTAATGAAAAACCTCTAAGGATAATAGATTGGGGGCAATGGGGTTTCAAATTAATATGACTACAACACTACTCATCCTAATTCTCTTCCTTGTTCCTTTTTCTAAGTTGCTTGAAATGAAAAATCCCTTATCTATTAAATGATACAGCACATTGATGCTTACCTCTTTTGAGAGAGATTTCCGATGCATCTTGCTACAACACGACCTCATAGCTAGCGGTAAGATACACATATGAGACTCCATCCTGCTCGTGCTTAAATCTTTGTATCCGAACAATTTATTTTATAGAGATGCAGATAGCATCAGTCTCCATGAACTGGTCCGTCCCTCTTCCATATATCATATACAAGCAATCCCATTGCCCCTCTTAACACATAATTTTCAGTTGGTTTCATTGTTTTCTGATAAATCTAGAGTCGATCATGTGCAGAATCCTAATAGTTTTCGGTTGCTTGGACAACACGCAGGTTAAGCGTGTCCGTGTGTTGAAGCTCTCACGCAGGTATATCCAATATACCTTTGATTTTCAATTTTTTTTAAATTTGTGCCCTCATTTTCGTCTGCCTTTTATGTGCACACTGCGACACAAAGACCCACAATGGAGCGATTTGTATCTCGGCTGCCATTTTTTCCTTGCTCACCAAATGTTGGCCATCGTAGAACCCTTCTTTGGGGATCAACCATTGTATAGTGAAGATAAGAAAATTGTTGTGATTATAAGTCGAAGCAGAAGGTGCTTTATAACATACTCATGTGTAAAATTAGCCACGACATAATCTTCAAGTTGCAAAATTTGTTGCAACTGTCAAGTGGAAAACAACGCATATGATGACATAAACATTTGACACTATTTATGTACATTGATCTATGCTCTAGCGACACTTTCTGGTTGGAGACCACTACACTATTTTCATAACTGCACGCATATCAACAAGTTTTATGAATGGTGGCTGGAAAAGGGTACATGATATTTTCCATATCCCTGTTGATTGGTCTCTTTACTTCATTTAGCTCATTTTTATATTCTTTAGTTAATTATTGGAATAAGGGATTTGAACAAGTGGCCAATACAATAAGATTTAAGTTAATATGCGCATTGAAGGGTTCAATGCAAAATTCCACATGTTAAGCTGCTGTGAACTTCGAACATGATTTTACTTTTTAAAGTTTTCATAAATTGTAACCTATTTTAGGGTGACAATTGTTATATAAATGTTTATCTTATTACGTAGATTAAAATTGTTGTTTGATAATCTAGGAACCATATCAAGCCAAAAATAATTCATATATCTTGCATTCATAAATCAATTCTTTACTGAAAATTCATCTAATTGTCTTATTGTTATATCCTGTCAAACATGTTTGATAATTCTTGATACAAACTTGTACATATTTGTTTTTAAAGAAAAAATGTTTGGTCTATATAATGTACCAGCACATATTCAAAATTTATTCTATATAACGCTGTTACATTCATAATCTTAGTTTTCAATATGAGTAAATTTTTGTACCCAAAAATGTTAGACATCTAGTGTTACATTCCGTTTCAAAATACAACATTCATGCATCAATTCTAGAACCAAGTTGGTTAATAATTCTGTTTCATGGTGTCAAAACGAAGAAAAACAAGAACAACATATGCACCAATAGAAAGCCTTGCAGAGATAAATTCAAGATACATATCCGTCATTTGTGTTGTGCAGATCCAAAAACTGGCTGGTACCATGAAGAGCCATTGTTCCAGGAAGACAAAAACTCAAAACTTATCCCTGACTTTCAGAAAAATTTGACTGAACCTTTTGCCCCACTACCGAAAGCATCGATTAACTCATAGTGCATTTCACCAATAGTCCCCATCCAATCCTTTTTCAGATAATCTGTCAGCAATTTCATTTTTCTCCCTCAAGATATGGTTGAAAGTTATATAGGAAAAAGATGTGTGAAGTTCATATATTCTATCCATCTAGGTGGATAAATGCCTAGGAGGAAAATAGTTCAGGTTGTTCATGTGATCAATTAGTACTTTGGAGTCTCCAAAGACCCATATTTTATCAATATATAAATACTTAGTAAACCATAAAAGACCCCACAGTGCCAGAAGCTCTGCCCTTATGTTTGTGTCTTGACCCCTGAACCAGTGGGTTTTTCATCAACCAAGCTCCACATCCACATCTGTGGTTCTGTGCTGCCCCATCAAAGAACTCTGCCGGATAGTGAATGTCAAATGGTCGAAATATGTGAGATAAATCCCTCAGGGGTCTATCTAAAATCTTCGGCCCCCCCAGCTTTGGATAACCTGCTCAACAACTAGCGCTGGTGTGATGGCTCTATTATGATTGCCCTTCTCAAACCACCAATTAATGCAATCCTGAACTGAGATATAAATTTTCCGCTGCAGATGTAGGTTGTCACAGAGAAGTCGCCATGTCTGCCACATGAAAGCACACCTGTAAAATATATGAGCATTGTCTTCTTCAACATTCATACATATTTTGCATATCCCCTGCCATATCCTCCCTTTCTTTATGAGATTTGTCCACGTCGAGTTCTTATTTTTCCACACCAACCACAGGAAAATTATGATTTGACCTGTACTTTTTCCTTCCATATGCACGTGAACCAACATTTCTGGGTGTGGCCTCTTTGTTGTGAGATTAGGTCCTTATATGTTCTGTTGGTAGCCACTTGTCCATTTCTTAGCTAACCACCCCAAGTGATTTAGTCTCCCATCAAGTTGTGTGAGAGACCCATGTATCTCATGCCATCTATATACTTTCCCCATTCCTCAACGATGTGTCCTTGTATCCCCAATTCTACTGCCTCTTTCCACCTCGAGTGCCCCTCCTGCAAGTGTTGTATAATTTGTCCCATAGAGGATATACCTCTTCCATGGAGAAAGTTGTTCAAATGTGCACTCATGTTGTTTAGCTTTGGGTAACCCCTTATGTCTCCCCTCCCTATTAGGATTTTCATGCCATTGTTGAAACTCCGGTTTATGAACAAAGGCCAAATTTTCCAGAAACCATTCCAGATAACTGACCCCCTCACGGAGGCATCCCATGCTGTTATGTACAAAAGTCTCCAAAACATGTGATTTTAAATACTTTTGTCTGATAATGTCCGGCCATATTCCGGGCGTATCTACATCAATTAAATCAAAGGATTTTTGATAACATTATATGGATAAAGATAGAATAACATTGTGAATTGAATGTCATGTATAAATCCATCATTGGACACAATAAAAATGCACAAAAATTCCATAATTTAAACAATAAACATGTGGAAAATAATTAATAATTCATACTTGTTTCAGTTGTGATTTTTTTTATGTAAAGTATTTTGGAATTAAAATCAATATGTAAGCATGGAGACTTAATTGCCAAAAATAAAGATGTCCAAATGTGAACAAATTTTGAAGATGAGTGATTGGAGCAGCGTGAGAGATTGAACACACAAGGTAAAGGATTGCGTGTTGAAATAAAACAGACTCAATATCATGGTGTATTATGTGTTACAAACATTTATTAGGAAGAAAGTCTAGGATGTTTTGTAGTGGTCTTTGTAAAGTATGTACCTGGCAACTCCAAGAGTTGGATTTGTGTTGTAAGGCTTGAAAGGCATGTGTATCCCCATGAAGTTTGTGGTAATTTTAAAACTACTTTGTAATTGCAAGTTTGTGGTCAACGAGAAACCATTTTACGAGTGTAGGTTTGTGGTCAGCCATAAACCACTTGTGAGAGTGTATGTAAGTGCAAGTTTGTGGTAATTCATAAACCATTTTCCAGTATAAGTTTGTGGTAAGCCAGAGACTACGTGTGAGAGTGAAGTGGACAGGGATTCCTATAGGCGTGGTTTAGGGTTAGCTGAGAAAACCCTGGGCATGGTTTACGGTCAACTGACAAAACCCAGTGCATGGTTACGGGTAATTTGACAAAACCCAGGTTGACAATGATGGAGGGGGATTTGCAGGTATAAGTATAAGTATGTAGATAATGGTTGACAGAACCATGTATACAAAGGACATCCTAGTAGACTAGCGGTTGCAACGGTTGGGCACCCATGCATTCTGGTGGATGGTTGTTCCTTTATATGGACATCGACATATTCTTCTTTATATTTGTAAACACCAAGACCAAAACCAGACTTTGTAGATTGAGATTGAGACAAGTAGTGATTAAGGGGGCGACTTGGAAAATAATTGCTACTTGTCTCAGTTGTGATTCTTTCTATGTAAAAGTGTTTGTTCCTATTCTCTAGGAGTTGTTTAGATCTAATTGATTCTTAGATTGGTGTATGGTTGAGATTGTGTGTCCAAGTCAATTTCCCTATCTTGAAATAACACTTCATATATATATATATATATATATAATATTTGATCAATATAATGAGAATGTGCATTATTTAATTTTAAATTAAACTTATTTTCAAATAATTACATGAAAATCACCCTACCTGAAAAACGAAATTAAAATGCCAGTTTCCACATGGCTTCCATTCTTGCTGTCATGTATGAGTACTTGTTAAATATGAAGGCCTACTATTTTTCATTTGTTCTAGTAAGTTCAAGCACTTTTTATTGCCCTGGACTACAAATAACTATTAATCGCATGTTGCTATCTTGGAATTATGAAAATCACCATACCTGAAAAACGAAATTAAGATGTCAGTTGGTTTCAACGTGGCTTCCATTCTTGCTGTCATGTATGAGTACCTGTTAAATATGAAGGCCGACTATTCTTCATTTGTTCTAGTAAGTTCAAGCACTTTTTTTATTGCCCTGGGTTACAACTAACTATTAAACACATGTTGCTATCTTGGAATTAATTAATTAATTATATAAAATATCTGTTTTGGTGTTAATATAATCTACAGGTATGCTCTGATTGTGAGAAATAAAAGTACTTTGTTTTGAGAAAATGGTGGTCTCCGTAGGAAAAAAAAGTACTGAGTTTATGAGGAATAATGGTCTCTAGAAATCACCCTATATAAATGATGAAATAAGTGTTTTCAAGAAAATGGTAACCTGCAGGGATGCAGAAATAACAAAGGGTAATTTATGTGGGTATAATTTGCTCTTTATCCTGAGAATGAGGTCATCCTTCGTCCAATTGGAGATCTTTCAGAAAAAAACTCTTCCAAAAATGTTCTCAAATGGCAATTTACCTTGATAAAGAACTGCTTTTTAGCTGTAATAGTGTGATATTAGTTGGTTTTCAAAAGTTAATGGAGATTGGATAGAGCAGTAGCAACGGGACAACTATTGGTGGTTTTTTTGTTTTGTTTTGCACAACAAGGACCTCCCAATTAATGTCTACAGGAAAAGTTGATAGCAATGTTAGCGAGCAGCAATGTGTTTGGGAAAAGGGTGATATGCAGGATTCCTTTTAGCAAATTAAGGAAAATTGCTAGTAGCAGGAAGAATGACTGTAAGAAAAACCTGGATGAATATAAACCTGCACCTTTCACATATGCATTCTATAGGAAATTAGAGCAAAATGAAAGTCTTGCCACCTATAGCAATGGTATAAACAATCGTATGAGAATGATATAATAGAAAGGTGCCTTACTGTCATTTTTCTGTCTTACATTTTCTGATTACAAAACAAAAATTGGTGTGACAATGTGGGTTAATCCTCTAGCATGCAGGATTCCTTTTAGCAATGTTAATAGAAATGTGACAAAGTTGATAGAAATGTTAGCGAGCAAAAATTGGTGTGACAAAGTTGATAGAAATGTTAGCGAGCAACAATGTGTTTGGGAAAAGGGTGATATCATTCCTTTTAGCAAATTAACTTACCTTAAAGGAAAATTGTTAGTAGCAAGTAGGATCACTGTAAAAAAGCTTGAATTAATATAAACCTGCACCTTTTTCACATATGCATTTTACAGGAAATTTGAGGAAAGTGTTGCCACCTCTAGCAATGGTATAAACAGTCATATGAGAATGAAATAAGAGAAAGGTGCCTTACTGTCACCTTTCTGTCTTACATAAGCTCATACAAAACAAAAATTGGTGTGAAAATGTGGGTTAATCCTCGAGTATGCAGCCACTTCAAGTCAGCCATTGGAACCATTTCAAATTATAGTTATGCGGAGCTTGTGCCTACAACCAACCATAAAGAATATATGATGTTTTGTGTCTATTATGCAATATATGATTTCACGTTTGCACTGATGCTTCGTGTCTATGGCGTTGTACTGTTGATATGAAGTCTAAGGTTGAGCAAGTTTTGATTATGTATGACTTGGCATAGAACTTGGCATTCTCGGCTTGTGTTTAATTGCACACTAAGTAATCTTTTTTGGAATGCCCGGAATTACTTCCATAAAATGAAATTAAGAGGAGACATCGAGTACAATTATTCAACATCAGAGTCAACTGATGTATCTCCCCTCACCTGCCTGGGCAACTGAGGAATGTTTTTCCAACTCTAGCCTGAGCCGATCTGTCCCCGTCTCGATTGATATCACCTGACACTTTCAAATACAAAAAAGGCCGTGCTGAGAGTGATGCTATGTGTTTTTTTTGCTTGTCAATGCTAGCAGATGATGAAGAAGTTGGAAAGCTTCCAAATTGCAATCTTAATTTTCACAAAGAATGGGCTTTGTTTTGAAACTCACATGTACTATGTGACTTAGTGGAGTCATCTGGGCCACACTACCACAACTACAATTGAAAAATCATATCGGTTTTAAAATAAAAATAAAATATTTTCTAGATACGCTATAATAAATAAAAAAATATTTAAATTTGTCCATATCACCTAATATAATTTCATGTATTTAATTTTGTCTATATAACTTAATATAATTTTATGTAAATTAATTAGAAGTAAAAAAATATATGTAAGATATTTAGACCTTGTACTTTTCAAAAATATTTTAACGATAAAAAATGGCTCAATGCATATGTTATGTAATTTCTATAGCATTCAAAAATACAATTTAAACAATAAAAAATTACACATTGCATTTTGTACTCTAAAATAAGTTTGCACAATTTGATCTCTCTTTGCTCATGTTAGATCCATGACTAGGATGGATCGATGTTGGTCGTACCACAACAACAACTAGAGAAAAACATAGGGATAACATTCATTCCACACTGTTGGTCCTCCTAAAAAAGGATCGAACCTAGATTATCCCATAAAAGGATTAAACCTAGATTCTATGGACAAGGATGGGGCAACTTTTCTTCATAATGCATGCTCAGATTCTATCCCAGAAAAATATTAAACCTAGATTCTATGGACGAGCATGTGGCAACTTTTCTTCATGATGCTTGCTTATAAATGGTATGTTTGAATGGTGTTTGCAATGGCTCGAGTGAAAGTGGTCATGGAAAATGCAAGGTCTGCAAGTGTTGTTCACTTCTCTTCAAATGAAATAGACACACATATTAAAAAAATGTCAACGGCTGTGGGTCAAAAAGCAAAATGCAGATCGAGGGGCATAATATTGAGGCCCTTGGTCACAAAAATGAATGAAAGTTGGTTCAAAGGTATGTATACCATGATGTAGTTTGACTCATGAATAGTAATAGAATGGAAGTTTAAATTAGTGACTACAGGATTTGAGAATTCTTGAGAAACGTTTCCAATTTTTGTGAGGCATGCAACATGTCATTCCAAGATAAATGGAAGGTCGGTCGTTGCCAATGGTATACATTTGGATTCAAAATGAATTTTTATGGTTAGGTCTCCATTGTGATAGAGTCAATGTTGAAGAATCTATTCGGATCATTGTTGTAGAATCCATGTTGAGGCGTGGTATTGCATTTGGTTACCACTAGAATGAAATCACCCTTATTTGGGAAAAGCGGGGTCACATGAAAAATCCAGACATGTGAGTATTAATTTACTAGAATTTGAGGTTTATATGTGCTCAGTGGAATTTAATAGGAAAGTATTATGGTTGTGGGTTAAGAAAAAATGCAGAGTTGTAGATTTGTGAATAGAACATAAATCTTGCAAGTCACAAATATGATGGCACATAGATAAAGCTCTATCCTTGTATTGCATTTGACCATATTGTAGAGATTTTGAACTAGGAACACACTACATATGGTATGGGTGCATTGCTATATACTCAAACCTATTATTTGTTGATTTGATCTCTTGAATATATAAGTGCTCTTATAGAACTACAATGAGGGCCACATTAAATATAGATGGAGCTCCATAATTGATAGGCTTTGGAGCATTGTGCCATGAATATATATTAATATGAAAAGAAGAAGCACTAAGGAGAAGGCACCAAAATACACAATCTGATAAAGCACAACTGCATATTCAAAGTAGTACTGGTGATGAGGATCGAAGCAAGTGGTAATTGTTGTAACCATTTGTAAATGATGGAGACATGGAATTTATTGAATTGTGCAAACAAGGAAATTCCAAATTGCCTTAAAAAAAGAAAAATTAAATGGACCAAACATAACAAACATTTGCAAACAAAATAGAAAGAATGGAAGCTAAGGAGAGTCATCACAAAGCAATATATAATAATCTTTACAAAATATTTCATGAAGACCGTGATGCCAACTATGCTAAGTGTGACACTAGCTATGATGAGAATGATACAAGCTATGATAATATGATGAGCAACCACAGGAACAACCATAGGTATAGTTTGATAAGCCACAGGCACAGTTTGAGGAAAAGGAAGAATTTGAAGAAAAGGTAAAATTTAAACTTGAGGAAGATGTTCACAACCCAAAACAGTCCAATATAGATATTCTCTCGAAGGTAGAACATGAAATAAGAGATCCATGAATAGTTTTGGTTGCATGAGGATATGTAACATCCACTTTGGGGGAGATGTTGGGTGCATTCTTGATAACTATTTTTGCTTAGCTAAACCCCAAATTTGACATGATATACCCACTTTATACTTCATTTTGCCTACTTTATTCTATTTTGGCTCCAAGATTCATGAAAAGGGTGTCCAGGAAATCCTTTTCTAAATTATGATTATTTTATGAAAATTTGTGCGTAAAAAAAAAACTAATAACGATAATTACCACAAAGTCAAACTTTTTGCAAATGCTCATTTGTTTGTATATATGTAGGATAGCTAGGAAAAATCGAAGGTACATGCGTTTTGTTCCTTGGGAGTTTGACATGGACAAACACATATTTTCTTCTCGAAAATCATACCCTACAGGGTTAGTCAATGCTCAATCAACTTGGCCAGTTTTGAGAAAAATCCCCTGTTTTGAGCTAAAATCAAATCTGTTTTAGTTTTTATGGATTAGATCGGATTTCAAGACCCTACAAGGGTGGAATTTGACCCCGACAGATCTTAAAAATAGTATTAAACCTCTCAGAGCTTTAGCATTAGACTTCTAAGAGCTATCTTCTAGCTTTATCTATGTTTTTTCATCAATAAATGGAGTTTTTTGAGTTGCTCTAGTTGATAGTCTTCAATAGTTGTGCTTGCTTGAAGTGGAGGGCCCCCACAATAACATTGCATGCTTAGTTATTTTATTATCTATAAAGTATATTTCAGTATATATTTTCATGTTATTTTGTTGATGGCATAGTTTCCTTTTTATGTACTTTCCCAAGTTACATTGTATATTGTCATACTTCTACCTTAATATGCTCATAAATAGACATAACTAGCTTTAAAATCTTGATATCCATGTTTATTTTGTTGACTATCCATGCTAGTTTAACTTGTTTTCCATACTTATTTTGATCATTGTGCATGCTTGTTTTATTTGTTGTCCATATTTTCCTTTTTAATAATTGATCATGACTAAAGATACCATATATTAGTCGATGTGCACAATATCATCTTATTGTTGAATTAAGTAAGATATTAAGAGATTCCATCTCTTCTCCCTTCCAATGAGAAGGCCCTAATGCATTCTTGACTCATCAAACTAGCATGGTTTCAAGAAATCTTAGTTTTCCATGTTTTTGTTGATCAAATCATGCTTTCATAAATTAGACAATGAGTGGAAAGATGAGCCTACTATTGGATGTTGTAGAAGAATAAGAGTGATCATCCATTTGGAAATTCCTTAGTGCATGCAAGTCCCATAGGCTGGACTTATTCTACCAATGTTTTCATTTCTGATCAATTTCTCTTTTAAAATATTTTATTTCATCGTGATATTCGAAAATCCAATAGTACATGACAATGTATAAGATAGGGAGTCAACCATTGTAACCTTGGGAAACTAGGGAAATCAACAAAAAGCAGAAGGGGCAAGGAGGAGGCCCTAAAGGTAGATCCAAAAAAATCTTCAAGAGGTGATTTGAAAGGGAGAAGAGCTGATTAAAAGGGGTCTAAAAAGGAGGTATTAGATCTGGAAAAGGGGGGGCTGAAACTCTGAAAAAACAAACACCTGAAACAGATAAAAGCTCTTCCACCAAAAGTGGAGGGTACTGAAGCCCTAGGGGGCTATGTTCCCACTTATATGAGCAAAACAGATCAGACACAGGTCGAAACGGGCTGAGACAGAGGCTGGAAAACCCTGACAAAAGCTTCAAAAAAACTCAGAAAAATTGCAGAAAAATAGCAGAAAAATTGGCAGGTCGCAGGTTCTGACCTGTTTTCTGTGCAGGTCGCAGATAATGGGCTGAAAAGTGCGACCTGAAGCTCCGAGTGTCCCGGCGGCAGATTTCCGGAAAAGTTGCCGTCTCAGTTGCGGATGATGTCTGTCACCTGCGCAATAGGGCCAGAAACACGCGGAAGTTAGAAATTTTAATGTTTTAGGGTTTTATAGGTGAAAAACAACATAAAAATAGGAAAAACAAAAATCTGAAAAGAAACCCTAGGGTCTGAAGTAGCTGGATATGCAGGAATATGAAAAACGATAGCGGTTGTAATTGAAAACCCATGTGGAGTCGCCAGTTGTTAGTATGAATCTTTTGTCGAAGTGTACGAAAAAAGACCACTTTAGCTACGCATAAATAATAGCCCTAACATCAAATATGGCTGCCAATATCTTTATATTTGCAGTTATTTGATCAAGACAAGTGCTGCAAAAACCAGATCTATGCATAAAAAGACATTAAGCAGTAAAAAAGAAGGTTTTGCTCCATATATCCAATAGACAAGACAAGAACAATTTTTGAAAGAATTTTTTGTATTAAGGGCACCTGGGAGGAAAACAAGAAGAAGTTTCCAATTCTCCTCAATGGGATGGGTTCTTGGAAGTCCTCAGCACTTCAGATCTAGCATTTCTCTCTCCTGTTGGTGTAGAAAACCCAGACAAAGATAGAACTCAAAGGGAGCTCACACAGCAAATAATGGAAAATATGACAATGATAATGGCTCAAAGTCAGACCAAGAGTTTAGATCCAGAGTGATCTAATAGGCAACAAAAGGTGAGGAATGGTAAGAAAAACCCTGCTATTTATAACAAAATATTGGGTCATTCTAGATCTTGGTGTATGATTAAAATAATATTAACCAAATCTAGATCCACCTTTTATGGAATATTTTATTATATTTGTTGGAGGGAAAAAATATTTGACATGGGTCAAATCCCTTTATTTATGAATAATAAATAAATAAATGATTTATTTATCATTTTAAGGAATTGGTTAAAAGATAATCAAATAAATAATGATTTATTTAATTATTTATGGGTGATTTAGTCATATTTAACAAGGAATATTATTTAAATAAGATTTAAATAATTATTCCTAGAAAATAATGAGATAAATAAAGATTTATCTAATTAATTTCTTTGTTTTGGGTTAAACATGACCAGAAAAATCAAACAAATATAGGTTTGTTTAATATTTCCTTTTGGGGTTTCTTGTTTAGACCATAAACAACCTAATAAATGTGTTTTATTAAGTTATTTTACATACTGAAAGCAATTTTACTTAGGGTAAAATTGGTCTTACATGGTGTACTTGGGTCCATCTAATGATAATAGGTTAGATGACCAAAAATTGGTGTAACGAGTATTATTAGGGATAGCATTCATTAATAGGTTAACTTGTGGACCTCAAATCAGCTATTTAAGCCAGCGAAGAATTGAGAGTGTTATAACACTCTATAAATATTTTGTTAGGAGTTGCATTGTGTGTTTGTGTGTGTCAAAATCTGCAATTAGAATCTCATCACTAGTGAATGTATAAATGCTTGTAGTGGATGTGTCTTTGATAATCTTGAATTGCTTAGCATTTTATACTATGCTATTTTCTAATATGTTATTGAAATATGGAAAACTAAATAAATGATTTTCCCTGAGAGTTTTTATAGATGTTTATGCATAAGACCTTCACAAGGGTCATCACGCTATGACTCTGTTTGTAGAGAAGATGGTTGTCTTTGTAGGATGAGAATTTACTTGTGTTGGGAATTATGATATGCACAACTATACATAGTTAATTGTGGAAATATTGCATTTCTTTTTGATCTAGCACTTGAAATTATATGACATAGTTGTGCACTGTGTTGTTATTTTGTAGGCTAATGAACCAAGATTTAAGATCAACCTGCACTAGGAAGTAATCTCCTTGTATAATGGCGTTTTGTATTCAAATTGCACCATGTGGTTAATGACAATGTCTAGTGAGAGGTGGAGTGCAAATGTGTCAAGGAGTTTTTTTAAATGGCCGTCAACAATGTATCATGGCGAGGCTTCTGCAACAACAGGGCTACTAAGTAGTGAACCCCCTGAGATTGAGCTTTCTAATTATCAAATATTGCCAAGTGGTGACATTGAAAATACTTCGGACCTTCTTAAGGGTGAAAGAGTAAAAGTGGGGCCAATTTAAGATCTAGATCGATTTTTTGAATGTTTATACAATTACTATTGTGAAATGGGGCTTTGGTGTATTGTGACTCGGTGGATAGTTGAGATTTCATGTTTGGGCTTCACCATTGGTGTCTCAGGTTTGATCTTATTATTTTTGGATTGGCACGGTCCCAAAAAATGTGGACTTGCAGTTGGATCAGGCAATAAGCCTTGTGATCTTGCTAAGGAGGCATTCCATAAGAATCCTCTTAGGCCATTTATTGTTTTCACTGGGGTGGTGGTTATATATTTAGGGATATTTTCATTATACTGGATATTATGTTTTCTGAGATTTTTTGCCCAGCTGAAAGACACACTTGAGATCCAGGATTTTTATAAGAACGGGTCCTCTCTCTCTCTCTCTCTCTTTGATAAATGGACTGTAGATTAGCATTTAAGTTTATGATCTATAAAAGTAGAGTAATATGCATTCAAAAGACTAGAGACATTGTTGTTTGTGCCTCTTTTGTAGCCTCAAAATTACAGATCGAGAAATATAAACAATCTCCTCGTCATCTGTGTTGGAAAAGACCGTTCAATTTCAAAGCATTCAGCGACTCTGTGTTGTCAAATTTCTTTCAACTCATGATGTTGTAATGCATATCATGCACAAAGACAATTTCTTAATCGGGATGTTGAAAAAGGGTGTGCTTTCCATGCCTATTCCTCGGTGGGTTCCTGGTGCAGGTCCTATGGTTCATAAAGCTAATGGCACTGAGAATCGCTTGATGTTGACAAAGACTCTGGAATGGACCCTAAACTAGTGTATATTTCAAAACATGTTTGACATGTTTGAACTGTATCACTTTGACTCAAGATGTCTTTTGCAACATAAATACTCATATGCAAGTAACAGATTGTGATCTAATTCGTTTCTGAATTAATGTATGCTCTGGAAGGGTACACAAGCCTTGTGATTGCTTTTCAGGTTAATTTTTCCCTCATTTCAAATACTTTGATTGCATTTTAAATTCTTTCATATGCATGTCTATTCATTTAAGAATTCAAAGGGAAATTTTAAAAAGATCCTAATAAATTCCAATTCTTTTAGGCTATTTCATTTCCATCTTGAAACACATACATATGTACATATACAGTGTGTGTGTGTGTGTTTAAAGAGGATAGAGAGAGATTTATATTTGAATTTTAGTTTTTTTCTTTTCCATGAAATACATATCGAGTACTACCCCTTCTTCTGAGGATGGTACCCACGGTAAAGCACATTCCCCATAAGCTCATGGAATTTTGAACAAAGGGCTTAAGGCCATCAAAACAATATTCTCATTAAGAGCCCAACATTGCACTTGCAATAATTTACGCTGGGTGGGGAGGATAACGATCATTCCTCCCAACCACTTGACCTAGACACAATGGACCATCTTGGAATATGTCATAGATCATTCAACATTAAATACATAACTAATAGCACTTACATATTGTATGTATTTGTAAGGTATAGGTTGATTAAGAGAGAAAATGATATGTTGTCTAGCTCCGCGCAATCTCCTCTTGGCTAGGGTTTCTAGCTGTTGCTGTTGCATTTGATTTGGAATCTTTATTGCCTCCCTAGGACTAGGACACCCCTCCTTGGTACTGCTTGAGCTGGATGATTCTGATCATGTCACAAGTCTCTATTAATTTATCCAACCTTGCTTTTGATCATCCAAATACATTTCTTGAAAAAAATTTAGCCACCTTATTGATCCCTGTGAAGCTGCCCCCAACAAGCCAATTTGTGAAGAAGGCAAAGATCCCATCTCTGTTGATCTAGACCTCAGAAAATTGATGGAAAGTGTCCATCCTCACAGGATGAGCATTGATATGTAAATTCATTGGGTTGCATCATAGTCTGATTGTAGTAGATATATGGACCTCAGATTGTTGGGCTCCAAATATGTAAGGACAACTCTCTGTTTTTGCACTTTGAAGAGGTGTTTTTTGATTTCTTGTTCATATATGAAGAAAATTAGGATTCAATATTTTTGTCATGTCCTTATTTTATAGGATTCTAGGCACTGCCACACTGTATCTAAATCCTTGGTCTCTAAAATTCAATCCAATGGAGGAATTCTCCTCGTTTTGTTATGGGTTTGCATCCCCTTATTTTGTTGATCTTTTGGGACAAGGCTATTCTAAGGGATATTGATGGTGACTTTGGGAAGTTACTTGAAGTGGTAGAACACAAGGGATGCCAATTTTTGTGTCTTGTATTTGTGTTGAAGTCAAGTCGGATAAAGGTCTCGTAGAGGCCATTCTTCTATAGCTGGATGAGAGGATCTTCCTTCAAGAATTTTATTACTATCAACTACCTTTCAAGTGTAATATTTGCCACAGATTTGGGAATTTTTTTAATAATTTCTAGTAGGATGCTCATTTTGATCCTAATCAATCTTAGGGGAACAAGGAACAAAGAAATGAAGAGGATCAATCTCAATTTAGGCTAGTGATGATTAAGAAGAAAATACAATTTGTACAATCAAAGAATCAAAAGCTCCCATGATTGATACGTCTAGGTCTGGTTGATTTCATGTTGTAGGAGTCTCAAAGATGTAAGAAGAAAACCAATTTGTTCAATCAAAGAATCAAAAATCTGCTAAAATTGATCCATCTAGCTACACTTAATTTCGTGCTCTAGGAGTCTCAAAGATGTAAGAAGAAAAACAATTTGTACAATCAAAAAATAAAAAAGATCCCAAGATTGACCTGTCTACCTCCAGCTGATTTCTTGCTCTAGGAATCCAAAGGTGTTCAGGATTGTTAAGGAAGGAGGGGAGTCATTTCCTCACATGGGCACACCCCAAGCACAAAGCCACATTGATTCCAGATGTAGTGTAAACCTCCAAGCAGGTTGCATATAGAAGAGGTGGAAAAATGCTATTTCAGTCACCTGATGACATCAAGATATTTAGACTACCCAATCCGAACAGTAATATGATCAACACCTCATTCATACGGTCACAGAAGAAGAGAGAAGAATGGAAAGAAAATGAGAAAGGGTTAGTCCTAAAATTTATACTGAAAATAGTGCTCCCTATAGTGCACTATACTAAAAATAGTGTGTTTTCCTTGTGGAATGGTACTTTGGAGCAGGTTAAAGAACTTTTTAGTACTCTCAATGAAGTAGAAGTGCCATCTGAAGATGTTGTGGGTAAGTATGCAGTAGATAAGGCTCCCTGGAATCTGGATTGTAAATTCATGCTCATAATTAGGTTGAAAAACCGGTTGGTACTTCCATTTGAAAACAAATTTTGTCAAATAACATGAACCATAATTGTAGAATGCTATAATTTGGGTCTATGTGACAATGATGAACCTATGCCAAGGAAAAATATTTTCCTATCCATATAATCATGTGAAATTGCTGTAAGAATATGCTTTTTACTTGAAGATGTGCTCTTATGAGTGTGTACTTAGATGTGGTCACAGATAATTTTAGGGGCTAATATTCGCAAGTGGGATAATTTTCCATGGTTTTTCCAAAACAAGTTTCTCCAATTTCCGTTTTCTTCTAAAATTGATTCACCCATATTTTATAGTATAAAATTATGTTATCCTAAAAATAGTCAAAAAATATAGAGACTATATAAATTCATTATAAATATGGATATATTTAAAAAATATCACCAAACATTTTACAGTTTGCAAATTAGGGACTCATAAGATTCGCCAAGGTTTCTAAACTTTAATATAAATTTCCATCCTCAAAATTTTCCATGGATGTGGTACAAAAAAGAAATTTCTTATGACTGTTTTGAAAAAAAAAGTGTATACGTACACAGGGGAAGATAGTTTTGAATAGTTATTTTAAATCCAATTTTGGATAATTTATTTTGTTGAATAATAAGTCTTCTCTATTAGGGGGGAAAAATATGGCAACATTAAAAATTCTTTGATATAAATACTTTTTCAGAACAGAGATAAATTTATATTGCATTTGTTAAATTAGTAGTATGCACCAACTTCTCCTGATTCTTTTGGGTCCTATTTTAAACTCAAGTACATAGATTGTTGTTGTCTTTTAGTGTAAAAATGGTAAAGTTTGTAGCTATTTTAACATAAGTCCTATCTGCAGCTGCCTTGTTTCTGATGATGTTCAGGGTGACTGTATGTAACATACTACTCCAATGAATGTTTAGACTAACCAAAGTATGAGTTATATTACTGAAAATAAAATTGAATAGCGTGCTATACTTGCTTGCATAGCATATGATATTTTAGTAAGTTTATCTGTTGTGGTCCTTTTCATTGATATATTATATGTTGGAAACACTGAGAAGGGGTGAATCAGTATTTCGCTTACAGTTAGTTAATTATAATTTTTATTAGAATTGTAGCACAAGCATAAGCTTCAGAATTAAACCCTTGATATCTTTTCATTGATATCTTTAACGTTCTGCTCCACATACACTAGTAGCTTCTTATTTCTGAAGATGTAAACCCTTATGTATCCATAACAACTGACAGTGATGGAGATACAAATACACTGAATTTAGTGGGATCATAAGTTTGTGCCTTAGAAATATTCAAACCTTCAATTTCAATATTTTAGTCTTCAGATAAAGGTTGCTGAAAATTATCAGAGTTTTTCTCAGAATTGTAGCACAAGCATAAGCTTCAGAACTTTACAAGGACACTATTTAGGCCACCACTATACAACAAATATTTCCTACAGGAGGGTTGTAGACATACCCTCCAGATCCATTTTCAAATGTCAATATTGCAAAAGGTATACCAGATCTTACTTCTGCAACATGATTTACCTCAGTTTGTAGACAAGATTCTCAAGGACAGGCTTCAATCGCAATGCAGATTCACCATTAGTTGCTCTATCAGAAATGTCCAAATTAGACCCTAAGATTGGTACTTTGTATCAGTTTGTGCCCTTGGATCAGGCCAACGAACAATCTTAGTAATAATGAGATGTGCCTCAAATGGTTGTGCCTTACAACCCTATGTCACTGAATTTGTTTGCCAAGATGACTGAGAAGATGTATGCAATGCTTTGTTTGAACAAGGTTCCCAAATCAATTCCTCCAGAATTGCTCTCTGAAATAAAAAATGCTTCTGAGATGGAGGCCCAAATTAACTGTGAGCTTTATTGCAAACAATTAAGGGCTTGGATCATAGTTTAGAGTGCCAAAATTTTTTACAGGATAATTTAGGGCTCACACGAGTCAAAACAAAAGGTGAAATCAAGCTAGAATAGGGCCAAAATAGGCTGGATTTCTAAGGCCAAAACCTACGCTATATTTTTGTGTTCAAGGCTAATCCATTGTACTTTTGAGGGCCGAATGGTTCTAGAAAGAGACAAGGATTTCCCCCCTTAGTATTCCTTCAATATTGCGTCCAAAATGCTCAGAGCTCTTTTGTAATAGAGGGTTGAAAACCTCATAGAGATAGAGCAGAAACCATAACAATTAATCCCAAGGACGATAATACAACATTAATTTTTTTTTTTAAATATTTTCTTTCTGTCGGTATTATGACGTTAAATTTTAAAAACAAAAAATTTCGTTCTGTCGCTAGTCCGACATTTGATTTTGTCGGTATTACGATGTTATGTTAAAAAAAAATATTCTTTCCGTCGGTATTACGACGTTACTTTGTTTTAAAAATATTTTCATTTCTTCGGAAGAGAGACACTCAAAACATCGGTAATAGTGTTCGTTGGTGTTGGTATAGCGACATTTAGAAACGTTGGAAGAGCGATGCATTGTGAAACATCGGAAGAGAGACAAACAATTTGAAACGTCAGAATTGCAACGACTCCAAAAAAACGTCGGAAATACCATCAGTCTACCAACAGTTAAGTCAAGTGTCGGAAGTCCGACGTTAGGATAAACCACATTTTTCTACACCTCAAAACGTCGCTCCTAGGATGCCTATGTGTCGCAGGAGTGACATTTTGGCTATCGGAATTTGGGGCAAATGTGCTAGTTCCATCAAGCCTTAGTACTTCAACAACTTTAATTGAGTTCCGATTGTTAATAATCATAATTTCAAATAAGGCCAAAGGAGATAGGATCTGATTAAAAACAAGCAACTTCCCCTTTTTCAACACACAAAGGGACAATATGTCAAGGATTATTCAGTCCACCATTGTAGTTATATCACTAGCGATGCTACTATCAGAATCTAACTAGCCTGAAGAATTACCCCATTTTTCAATACTTATTTTTTGTAATTAAGGATGCATGCACATTTAAAATACTTAGTGTCTCTACCAAATATAGACTCTAAGGATAATTTTATAATCTCAGACACTTCCTTTTGAGACTCACTGAGTCTTAATATGACCGCAAACTATATAAGGTTGGGCAATTTTTCATGAAAACCTCCCTTGTAGTAGTGGAAAAACAATAAAATTTTTTGAAGATCACCTGTAGCAGGGGTTTTCATTCCTTTACTTTCATTTTGCTAGAAATTATCCATTTTACTATAGAATATCTTGTCATTTGGGCATATTTAATGTCTCTTATAAGTTGTTTTAAATATTTTTCACTTAATATGATGCCTTTGAAGATGGATTTGAAATATTTCTCATCTAGAATACCTGGTATTATCAACATGAAAAGGTTGAAGAGCTTTGTAATATTATTTTGAAAATGTACCTGAGAATAGAATCACATGTTTGGTATGTACATGTATGAGATAATCGAGTATATTTGTGTGACTATTTCTGGGAGAGGCTCCACACAGTTCTGAGGAGTGTAACTTATTCAAAACTTATTCGCATGACACAGAATTCTTCCTTGATCGAGAGCTAGATTGGTCAATAAGCTACAGATCTTCACTTGGTTTAAGTTGACTCGGAAACAAAATATACTTTTGACAGGAATCGAGCCCTGAATTTGAAGCCCTACCAAAACTCCTTGCCTGAAACAAAAAAATCCTTGAGCCAAATGCAAGAAATATTAATGAGACAAAATAGATGTAAATCATTCCAAAATATCTCTCATTTGATTTAATATTCCACCACAAGGCCGAGAGTAGTAATTTCAGAGAATCAAGAGTATTCGTTCAAGTGCTTGTCTTAGCAAGTGGGTGACTGCCAATTTATAGTATTTCTCTTGGATATAAGGGGCTCCAAGGAGACATTAGTTATCAAAAGGAAACAGTTGTAGTTGGTTACTATGGGGTTGTTTTTGGCTCCTTAGTCTTAATTGCATGCTTGTCTTGCTCAAATGCAAACCCTTTATATTCTGGTGTACATTGTTGTAGGGTAATGCAATAGCTAGTTAAAGATAGATTAGATATTTAATTTTAGTTAATAGTAGAGGAAGCCATGTAGTGTACTACAATCATCTCTTCTAGTGCATAACTTGTTTCAATGGTGATGTTATATTTAGGATATATCATTATATAAGGCTTTTATCATGTGGATTCATACATCTGCTTAATGCTGGATTTTCCAAATGACCTTGAATATCATATTTTTGTTGTTCTATAGGATTCTGTGGGCTATATATCCTAGATTGAGTCCTCCCAGTTGGATTAAATTATGTCTTGAAATCCTGAAGATGATCAATTTTGACACTTAAACCCATTTCTTATATTTTTCACATTCTTTGATTTTGAGTAGTCCTGCCCCTTCCTAGGTCTTAAAATCCATGTGGATAGTCCTTGAAGATCAAACCAGTGTAAATACTCGGCTCAGTGAAACACTTGATGAGGCCAGAGGTTATGAGTTTGACTTTGACTCTGCAAAAACTTGAAATTTGGCTAATACAAGTAGGGACCACTGAGTTTATTTTTACTGTTTGGGTTAATATAAATAGGGCACATTGAGTTTTTTGACGGGATTGCAAGTCAGATTCATTAACCTGTCAAAAACTCAGCAAGTGCATGTGGGCCAGAGTTTGACCTCTGATTACTCCCAAGTCACACTCATAGCTGCTGAGTCACACTTGTGGGCAGTGAGTTTGACTCTCTGCCAGATTAACTTGCCTCTTTTTTACAGGCCAAGTTAGGTTTAACCTACAAGTCTGGGTCTAACTCGTTGATTTTTGTAATATTGGAGTAAACCTATATATGCCTAACAACTCCTAGTTTTTTCCATGTCATTTCATCAAACTAAGCCCTCTTTGTGCTTCTAGTTCAGAAATCTAGCCATCTCAAAATTTCCATCCAAAACTTGAAACATGTCGTAATTCTTTCAAATCCAACTTTTGGACAAGAAAATAGAAAAAATAGTCTTTCTTGGCACTCAAGCAACCAAAGGCATACATGTGTAGTTCAGATTGTTCGACTGCGCCATTGTTCTACAGTCTGCACAGTTATCCCAAGCTCTAAAAATCCATTTATGATGCTATATTGTAGTCCCTTGAGAAGACTCACCTTTCCCCTTCTTGAATCTCAATAAATTGTTTATAATAGAAGCATTAAACTTGATTTTTGAAGTCTTTCTAGTTTGATTTATTAAAAGAATCATGGGTTCAAAATTTTTTGTTTTAGCTATTAGTCTGCAAAGGAATTGAGAGATAATATTTGTTATATGTGTGCATGACTAAGAGAAGTCCCTTATGACAAGCTAATATTTTTGTTTTAGGCAGTTTCTGGTACAATCTTAGATGTGTTTTCTCATTCTCTTGATTGTGATAGAAAATATCGAAGAACTAGAATTTGGGTATAAAGGTTGATGCCTCTAACTTATTATTTTAATTAAATACATCTCAGATTATCTAAAGGATTAGACTTGATAGATGCCAAGTATTCATGAATCATTTCCACATCAAATATTTTGAAGGTCTTGGTTCTTTTGTCATATAACCTAATCAATTCACCTAAGGAATATCTACAAGCATACTGGGACTAGAGTTTTTCTTTTTGCTTTTGAACTAAAAAAATGAAAATCATTGTTGAATACCAATTATATTTAGAGGTTTCAAAAAATTGTCCTTAAATGGTGTCAACTGTTCTGGAAAATGGTGGAAAACCACTGATGTTGCTTTGGGCAAAAACAAAAAGCCCAAATGTATTTTTGATGTCCGAAGGTATTTTATAAATTGAAAATGAATTCTGGACATACAAGATAATGTTTCCAGAATTCTTAGAGAGAGTTTTGGGATTACCTAATATTAAATGTTGTCAATGCAGTTTTAAGGTTGTTTGGGCAACAATTTCTGTTTCAAGATCAAATATTCCACCACAAGGCCGAGAGTAGTAATTTCAGAAAATCAAGAGTATTCGTTCAAGTGCTTGTCTTAGGAAGTGGGTCATTGCCACTTTATAGTCTTTCTCTTAGATAGAAGGGGCTCCAAGGAGACATTAGTTGTCAAAAGGAAACATATGTATTTGGTTGCTATGGGGTTGTTTTTGGCTACTTAGTCTTAATTGCATGCTTGTCTTGCTCAAACGCAAACCCTCTATATTCTGGTGTACATTGTTGCAGGGTAATGCAATAGCTGGTTAAATATAGATTAGATATTTAATTTTAGTTAATAGTAGAGGAAGCCATGTAGTGTACTGCAATCATCTCTACTAGTGCATACCTTGTTTCAATGGTGATGTTATATTTAGGATATATCATTATATAAGGCTTTTATCCTGTGGAGTCATACATCTGCTTAATGATGGATTTTCCAAATGACCTTGAATATCATAGTTTTTTTGTTCTATAGGATTTTGTGGGTTATATATCGTAGATTGAGTCCTCCCAGTTGGATTAACTTACGTCTTGAAATCCTGAAGATGATCAATTTTGACACTTAAACCCATTTCTTAGATTTTTCACGTTGTTTGATTTTGAGTAGTCCCGCTCCTTCCGAGGTCTCAAAATCCATGTGGATAGTCCTTGAAGATCAAACCATTGTAAATAATTGGCTCAGTGAAACACTTGATGAGGCCAGAGGTTAAAATTTTGACTTTGACTCTGCAAAAACTTGAAATTTTGCTAATACAAGTAGGGACCACTAAGTTTATTTTTACTGTTTGGGTTAAATTTTCGCTCAATTATCTAATGAGTTTGAAGGAATTGTGGCTTTAGAAATGCGAGAATCTTTAAT
This sequence comes from Pinus albicaulis, assembly GCA_034641835.2. NCBI lineage: Eukaryota > Viridiplantae > Streptophyta > Pinopsida > Pinales > Pinaceae > Pinus > Pinus albicaulis. The sequence continues at coordinate 738,329,500 of CM076582.1, forward strand.
ATTTTCCAGATTCAATTGGACTGTTGACTCAATTGATTGTGTTAAACATATTGAGATGTGGAATACAGTACCTAACACCAACTGTCATGGAGATGTGTTTTCATGGGGGAAGAGTATTGAGTCATTGTTGAGATGCTACTAGTATGTCTAGGTTATAGTGAGCCAACTACTATCTTTGGGAATGCAAGCCCAACCAAGTGGGCAGACCTTCCAGCTCAAGGAATACCAATGATATCCGTCATCTGTTCAAGGACAACATCTCCCCTTTTTTTAATTCCAATCATTGATTCAAACAGGGCACACATTCATAAATTCCTTGATTGAGGCAGAGTATATGTGGATACAAAACCCAACATAAGTTCATTGAATGAATTTTCCTTCCTACTTATGTGATCCATATCGATCGTTGTGAAATCTTTGTAATTTCCCTTCCAACATAGTGGGTTCATTGATTGTACATTTGAATTGACTGGAATTTGTTTTTTCATTGACTGGTCCTCCTCTTATATGCCCCACTATGGATTATTTTCTCCCTACTGATTATTTTTTTCTTTTTGACATGATCCGATCTCATTCTAACTGCCTCATTTTTTGTGCAATCTACTTTGGTGTTATGTTGCCTTTGAATACGAACAGTCTGCTAGTTGTGGAAGGCATATAGTTTTTCTTTGCATCTTTGAATTATTTCGGTCATTTGGATGGAAGATTCTTTTGCTCATCCTAGGAGATGCAAAAGAATGACCTGTGAGTCTCTAATTATAATTCAGCTCCAATGTGGACATTCTTCACAGAATATTGCCAGTGCTTTCTGATTAAATTTCGAACTTAAATGAAAATTGTCTATATTTTATTTATGATGAATATTGTTCCAGGAATATCTCATTTATAATCAGAATATTAGAATTCACAGAATATTTCCTATGCTTTCCAATTATTTTTGACATTTAAATAAAATTGTCTATCTATTTTATTTATGGGAAGATTGCTAAATTTCTCAGAATATTGCCTATGTTTTCCAATTATATTTTGAAATTTAAATAAATTGTATATTTGCCTATTTTAAAGAAATTGCCTATTTTGTTTGTAGGCAGAATGTTGAACTTCCTCAAAATATTGCCCTTGCTTTCTGATTAAATTTCGAAATTTAAAGAAAATTGGCCATGTCTATTTTTTTATAAGTAGAATGTTAAAATTTTCATAATATTGCCCCTGCTTTCTGATTAGATTGTCAAAGTTGAAGAAAATTTTCCGTTTATTTATTTAGACACAGAATGTTGAACTTCTTAGGATATTACCTACTGTATTTATAAGTAGAATGTTCATCTTTTCAACATTTTTCCCGTGCTTTCTGATCAAAATTTGAAGTTTAAAGACGTGAATTTTATTTATAATATGAATGTTAAGGCCTTGCTAAAATTCAATTGTATTTCCAACTAATTCATATATTTATATGATTAAATGGAAATGAAAAAACTCTGCACATGTTAGATGCTGAAATTTAAAGAAATTTGTCAATGTCTTTTGACGTTACATTCATAATTTAAAGTGATTACGCAAAAAATTTGTCGATTTACTTTGGGGAGGAATGAATAGAACAACACATGATTACAAGCAGATCACGAAAAAGCAGAGGTCATTAAATCTGAAGCCCTGCAAACAATATACAACTATCTGCATATTTCATGAATACCAGAAAATATCGCGATGTAACAACTTTAGACTCCACTCCCATAAACAGAAGAAAATACATAAGATAGAGCAACATGTCATTACATAAAAAATATTAACAACAACTTGGCTATATGTTAAAGAACTACCAACAAAATGGAAAATTTTGGCAATTAATCCAGGGAGCTGGTAAGATCATGATTCAGATTTTAGTGAGGTGAATCAGGTGGACAGGCTGGAATGAAAAAATAAAAAATACCACTATTGACATTGTCTGGAATTTCATTCTCTCGAGTCTCAATAGCCTTGGATGGATCTTTCAGTTCTTGGAGAAATATCATCCCAGTTGGCAAGTTGATCCGTAACACTATTGCATGCGTTAGAGGTTTACATCCATTACATGTATGTGACTGAATAATTCCATAAGATCATGAATTTTCTTTCAACATAGGTTCCAATTTCCATTTTAATTGCATGTGCTGGTCGTAAAAGGGATAAAGAGTACGTTGAACATATTTTGTAAGAATTTTGGAAACCACTTGAAGAACAAGTTGTCGAATAAAGTTGTTGGTGATTTGTAATAATCCTTGTAATGCCTTCCCTACCTGGGTTGCTCTTGGACAACCTATTGCAATGTGATTTGATATTTTCAAAAGGGTGTGGTGTTTCATGATTCCAGACATCAAGAAGCACAGCTGAAGTTGTTTAGAATAGGTTTCAAAGATGTGTTTGTGTCTATATCAACAACTTGCTCAGCGACTATCTATTTTTCATCAGATGTAGAGTGCATGCGTCCAGCTTCAAATGTTTGGCTTCAATGGCCTTTTTCATGTTACTATAGATGTATAATTGACAATTCACTAGAAAGAGTTTGAATCTGAGAAATTTATCCATATGCTGATTGGTTATTTCGATTAGAAAATGCAAACCTTTTGACAGGGCCAAACTGTAGTGAGATTATTAACGAAAACTTAAAATTTTCATGCAAATTTTACAAGCAAATTCGCAAATGGTCCTAAATTATCCCTCTCGAGATCTGCATTTCCCTTTGAAACACCATGAAAGAAAAAATTGAATTGACTATTGGAATTAAAAGAAGGGGAGATGCTCAGATATCATTGGTATTCCTTGAGCTGGAAGACTGCACCCATTTTTTTTTCCATATACATTTTTTTCCATCGGTATTCCGACGATGCTATCCACTTACAACTGTCGGAAGGGCGACAAAGATTTAGAACCTTTGGAAGTGCGACCAACACGTAGAACCTTCGGAAGAGAGACAAAGATTTTCCACGTCATAAGAATGACGAATTGCGACGAAGTTTGCATACCGTCAGACTTGCGACGAAGTCTGCAAAACGTTGAACATGTGACGAAGTCTGCAAACCATGGGTAAAGTGACTAAAGGTCCAAAACGTAAGACTTAGAACGTACTTTTCAAAACATTAGAAACGTCGAAATAATGACGGTGATGGAATGTCGAAATAGCGACGATACAGAGCCATTGGAATAGCGATTCTCTTGCTAACGTCAGCATAGCAACGCTCAGTAGGTAACGTCGGAAGAGCGACAACCATCTGGAAACGTCAGAAAATGTGTCGCTCTTTCGACACTTAACTGAAGTGTCGGAATTGAGACATTATGAGAAACCGTGTTTTGCCCCACCTCAAAGTGTCCCTCTTGTGACACCTATGTGTCGCAAGAGCAACATTTTGGCCATCGAAAATTGGGCCAAATGTGCTAGTGGAAGATTCTACAGAAGAAGAGGACCAGAATTTTAATTGGAAGGAACAAATTCCAAAGACAGAAAAGAAAGAATTGGAAGCCATTATGGAGAAAAGAGCAGAAAAGAAAACTAGAGGATAAACCTATTATCAGTAGTCAAATGGAAAGGACACCCAGTGGAAGATGCCAATAGGATGACAACATCAGAGTTACAAAAGTTTTATAAAGATCCTGAAACATTGATGGATTAATCTTTTCTTCTCCAGGAGTCTGATGTAGGAGCATCCAGATTTAGCTAGCAATGTGATTGTGTGTTCACATGTTTTGGCTAACAAGAGGTGGAGAAACATCGATTATTAATATTTTATTTGGTTTTAATCGTGAGAAGTTAGTTTGTTTTGATTTCCTAGCTTAAGTAGGAATAAAATAGCAATTGGTTCTCCCTGCGAGGAAATTAATTCAAGTAGGTTAGAGCATTTAGATAAGACATATATTGTTTGTTAGAGTGGTTCAGCAGAAAGCTAACAAAAGACAAAGCGAATCGCCATATGTATATACATATATATATATATATATATATATATATATATATATATATATATATATATATATATATATATATATATAAATAATAATGAATAGGTGTGAGAGAAAGGGATGGAATGGGTGTGAGACAAGAGTGAGAGAAGAGTGAAAAGAGATCAAAAGAAATGAAAAATTCATCCATTAAAGGGCTCGACTCTGCATATTTGCATTGATTTAATTCCAAGTATGTTGTGTTTTAATTCGGTTTTCTGTGTTTAAACTGTCATTCTTTTATTTCTCTGTTAAGTTTGGATATCACATTGGACACAACGGGGTTCTCTGTAAAAGGTTTATGTGAATTTATTTTATACGAGCCAAGCTTTGAAACTGTGCATCAACCATCGCACAACGTTTCCAGAGAATGGTTGATTGGCGAAATGAACAAGCAAAGACAAGTGTGAACCGTCTCATCCAACGAGACCAAAGACAAAGATCAAATCGCACCTGGAGCGATTTCACAAATCACAGATTTTAAAGTTTAGTATTAAGGCATTGCAATGGTAAGTTGTTTTTGTTGTGATGCGATGTGATCACAAATCACATGGAATAGGGATTAACCATTGGGGTAAACACTAAAATGTCCGAAGTGAGAAACCGCGAAATCGTGAAATCGCAAAGATTGTTAAATTAAGAAAAGTGTGAAATTGCAAGGAGGTATATTGTATTTGTTGCTAAGTGCGAACCTTTGTGATTGGTTGCCGCTATGTGGGCCCATAACCCACAGGTCTGCGTGCATATTCCGATATTTGTAGCTTGTTTACATCACCTACATCCTCGAGGAGCTCCTACTCTTATTTGGTGGGATGATATTCCTTCTAAATCTTTTTGAATGTTTGCTTCTGAAACTTTCGACAACACCTATTCTTTTGATTTTTCTGCAACTGTGTACTTTCCTCTCCATGCTCTGGAATATACCTTGGGAAAAGGAGAAATAGGAGGCACAATATTCATTGATTTGTGCTTGCTGGTAGATGAACCTTCTCCTTTTTCCAACTTCTCTTCAACTTTTGTTGGGGAAGCCTTTACCTTTTTGTCCTTGGCCTTCTTATAGATATTCATCTTCTTTGCTTTTCTTTTAGTAATTTTACCAACTAATGAAGTGGTTAGTTTCTGAATTTTTCCCATCTTCTTGGCAGGTTTAGAATGTTGCTCTGAGTCTGGAGATTGTTGTCCAGGAATTTTTTGTGTAGGTGTAGGTTGGCCTACCCTGTAAAATAGGGAATGCTCCCAAGTCTGGTTTATTCTTCTTAGTTCTTCAACAACTAGCACCTTGATAAGGGCTTGATGGTATATTTTATACTCGGAAGCTACTGCATGGGTTTGTATCCTAGCTGACATCTTAGTCAATTTTTTCAGTAGGAAGAAAGGTAGGTTGAGGGTCTTCATAGCTGTAATTTCAAACAAAAACCTCATGTGATATAGAAAAACAATAGTATACATCCTCTCACAAGTAAGGTAGATCTTAATGAGCTTGACAGTGTCAGCCCATTCATCCTTGAGATAACTACTAGGAATCCCTTTAGCCCATTTAGGGTCTCTGTATTCGTCCTTAATGAAGCTGTTGAGGTCTCCTCCAGTGATAACTTGGCTTTTGAACCATTTTTTTCTTTCTTGTGGGAGGTGGAAAGCTTCAGCAATGGAGTCTGCTGATACTTGCAATCTAAGGCCATATACATTTGCTTCTTGTCCATTGAATGAGAGAGAAAATTCCTTGGCTACTCCTAGATGAGCGATGCCTAACCTTGAACAAAATTTATACCACCCAGCCTGTACAAAAAACCTCCTCACATTCGGATTTTCATCTATTAAATCAACTCCTTGAGGTTCAATACGCTTAAGTTTTCCTCCTCTTTTAGTCATCTTCAACAATAAAGAAGGATTTGTGTTATAATATGATAGGTGTTAAGGTTATGAAATCTTACTTAATAGGTGTTGTTGTATCTTCAATGCAAACGGTCTGAAAACTGAGTCTCCCTATTCAAGCTTCTCACTGGAACTGCTCATTCACCAACAACCAAATCCGAAAACTGATTACTTTCCCTTTCATTTCGATGATTTAAAATGATATGTTGGTTCACTTTTCCATGCATGATATTTCTCATAATGGGAGATATCCTAGACCATATAACACACCTCGTGATTTTCATGATTAACTTTATTTGGTTGCTTTGTTTCGGATTATCTGCTATAGGAGGCTAGAGTTGAACGAAGTTAGAGTTGGCAGTCACCTCCATCGTATTCTTATGATAGACCTAAATTTCTGATGGTGTTCATGCGTGATTAACTAAACGGTCACCACATTAAATCTTAGATCCACGATTTAACTTGACATTAGATACATACCTTGACATGTGGATATAACGACTCAGGCTGACAAACAGGACAAACAACGGTTGGTTCCTCATAACTGCAGATCGACACCTAACTCCTCCACATATGACCACAACTTAACTCGACATCACTCAAACATATAACATTTCCTATCACGTGACATGGCTCATGATTAAAAGATTTAAATCTTAGTTGATGATGAGAACACGTTGCTAACGCAAAAGCGGATGCGCCTTTTTTTATTTTTTAAAAAACAAGGGAGGTTACCGGAACTTTAGGTAGCATTGGGTAAGGGAAAAGAAGACATAAAATAGACTTAAAATAGACTGTCCAACAGGGCTAAAACGGATCAGAATTAAAACCTTTAACTGTCCGCAACGTTTCATGGTCACATTGCAAAATTTTAATGTGACGGTTCATTTCTGTGCACTTCCTGCCTTTGGTTATGGGCATGACCACGTGGTTTGTGGCATGTGCCCAACCACTAACCCATTTTTTAATGCCAGGGTTAGGCTGGTAGAAAAGTTGGAGCGCGCCCCAAATTTGGGGATTTTTCCAAGATTATCTCCAACTAACTGCAGTTGCTCCATTTTTGGTGGAGCTAATTTAGGGGTAACTAGACAAAATTTTGATTAGGCTCTATCTTGAGCTAGATTCAACCATTATTGAAAGTGATGACAATCATTCCAGGGGTATGATGGTATTATAAACCCAATTGTACAACCCAAATAACCATTGGAGTTAAATATTTACTTGTAAAACAAATTTTCTTCATAATAACAAAGAGCCAAGTCAGTTGACATAGGCTTAATGAGACGCAGCCCATGATATTCGAGTGAACTCCTATATTAAATTTGTTGTTATGTGTTGATGCATATTTGCAGATTTGGATCAAGGACCTAGGTGATAGCTCAAATTTCAAAGTGTTCGAAAATGTGTCCAACCTGAGCGACCGGATACATCTCGTCTTCTTGATTCCATCTCCATGAATGGTTCGAAAAACCGAAATTGTATGAAGAAGTTATCATGATTTGAAAATTCCAGTAAACTGCAATTTTTGACCTTTGACCAGGTTTGATTGGGAATTTGAATATTCAACAAAAATAATATTTTAGGGAATATTCTTGGAATATTCCTTGAAATATTCCCCGAAATATTCCCTCCGGGCTAGTCATATTTTGACAAGTGGCGCGATCCTATTTGCTGCATGGATTGTATGTAATGTTTTCAACCAATGAGAGGCCACCATGTGGCAGGCCCGGAGGCCACCACGTGGTCCAGGAATGGTTATGAAAAATTTTGGTGGAGGGTCAGAGGATCGATTGCGTGACCTCCCGCGTAGCACGCCCACGTCTTAACCAGCAGGGCTACGAATTTTTTCTTAACTCTATGGTTTGCCAGATTATTATAAAGTTTGCAATATTTGCATTTGGCGGTCCGGAGGGGCTAGCCCCGAGGGCCAGCCCCTTCCCATGTGGCCATAGCACAAGAACCCTGGGATAATCACTAGCACAAAACCTTTAACTGTCTACAACATTTCGTGGTCACATTGCAAAATTTTAATGCGACGATTCATTTTCCGCGTAGTTCCCGCTTGCGGTTATGGGCATGAACACATGGTTTGTGGCATGTGCCCAACCACTAACCCTGTTTTTAATGCCACAGTTAGGCTAGCAGAAAATTTTAAGCACTCCCTAAATTTGGGTGTTTTTCCAAGACTATCTCTAGCTAACTGCAGTTGCTCCATTTTTGGTGGAGCTGATTTAGGGATAACTGGACAAATTTTGATTAGGCTCTATATTAAGCTAGATTCGACCATTATTGGAGTGTGAATAGTCAATTTTTACTATCTCAAAAATTCCAGACTCATTGGTGAGGATTGCAGAGCCATCAGAGAACTTTTGAGTAGGTTTTTTCTTCAGAGAAGTTCCAAGAGCCATAAGGGGCTAGCAACAAAATGAGGCTCAGCCAGGGCAGCTATAGGCCTTATTTAGGAATCCAATAGTCAATTTTGGATGTTTCAGACATTCTGGAACTAATGGTGAGGTTTTCAGAGCTAGTATATGACTTCTAAATACCGATATTGTTGAGGAGGTAAATCCCCTCTGCGGACAGAGGCGATCCCTACTAGCCCAGCAGGGGTCTAGCAACAAACAAACAATGTTATGACGCAAGTTCCTAATTACGAATGAAAAGGCTGGAGATAGAAGCCTACCTGGATTCCAACGCTAGGATCCGAAGAAGAAGCGTCCCCGTTCCTCAGCCTCGGCAGATCACAATCCCTCCACGATCTCCGCGGATGAACACCTGCACACAGAAGAAACGAACAGATACAAGCATAGAAACCAGCATACGTAACTAAACGTCAGTCAGAAAGGACATTACTCGCATTAACATGATGGAAAACGGAGTGGAACCATAATCATAATCATCTATTAAATAACCAACGAAGAGAGATTACAACCAAGTTCTGACGTCGCGGTCTCCTTCGGACGGGTTTCCAGTCGTCCACGTCTCGCAAAGCTTGCCAAGGAAAGGGAAAACCTCTCCAGAGTCTCGTGACAATGGTCTCCTTACTTGAGTCAGCCTTAAGGGAAAGAGAGGGTGCTTTACAACACAAAGGCTCTTGGGAATATGGAGATTCGGAGCTTAGGCACTTCAAGACTAGCTTGCCATTGATTTGAGCAAGCTTTTATAGATGGGGAAGGAGGAGTTGGGATCCCTATTATTATGGGATTGGCCCTATCAACAAGGAAGGTTCCATGGGAGGTGGCAAAACAACTTCCCTTCCATAGAACTCCCGCAGCCAAACCTCCCAACTCAAGATAGGTAATGGTTTGTGAGTTTGTTGGAACTCAACTTCCGCCATCCTTATTTAAAAAACAGTCCCTAAATTGGGTGGCGCGACTACGGCTCTATGACAGAGCGCCAGTTGGCGCGACCTCTTTGCAGGATTTTCCCCATTGGCGCGAGTACTAAACTGCCTGCCCGCGCCAATGTCAAAAGGGGTGTTTTTCATGATTTTTGCAAGGAGATGTCTCAAGGGCAAATAAAACTCATGCTCAGAGGGATGCATTGATGATGTTTTCAAGGCATGACAATGTTCACAGGTCACAGAATGGGCCCTCCATTGTGCGGGATGGGGAATGGTAAGGACGGTGACAAATTACTGTGTAACAGATATGCTTCAGAGAAGTTCCAAGGGCCACCAGGCCCACCAAGTGCCTGCAGGAGACTGAGGCCTATCCAGAGCAACCAATATCCATTCTCAGCAAACTAGTAGTCTATTCTGACTATTTTGAGCCTTATAAATCCAATGGAAGGATTTTCAAAAACTTTTGAGGACTTCTGAAGGTCGATATGCTTCATAGATGTTTTCAGTGAATCTAGAGCCAAGGGGTGCCACCAAGTGTAAAAGGCGTAACCAGAGCAGCTGGAGGCCAATTGTAGCAAGAGAATAGTATATTATGAATATTTTTGACATTATGAATCTAATGGAATGATTTGTAGATTCATTTGGAGAATTATTAAGGTCTAGAAGCCACAGGGAAGTTTTAGGCAGCCCAGGGCCAATAGTGGATGGAAACCTATATTGGGGAGCCAGAGCTCATTTTGAGCAAATTATCACTCTATTTTGGAGGTCTGATATGTGTTGAATATAGTAGGTGATTTTTCAGGGATAGAAAATGACTTATTAGGAGTTTGTGCCAAAGAAAATCTCAGAGAAGCTTAAGGGCACCGACAGATGAGGTCAAGTCGAAGGAAGCCTAGATCTTTCTTCAGAGTGATGACAACCGTTCCAAGGGTATGATGGTATTCTAAAACCAATGGTACAACTGAAATAACCATTGGAGTTAAGTATTTACTTGTAAAATAATTTTTTCATCATAATCCCAAAGAGCCAAGTCAGTTGAATACGCTCAAGGAGATGTAGCCCACAATATTCAGGTGAAATTTTCTGTTATGTGTTGATGCTTATTTTCTGCACTTTATGGTTGTTACACATGCTTAATTTCAGAAAAAAAAAGAAAAAAAGAAAAAGAAAAAGAAAAAAATGGTTCTTTAACCACTTAAACATTTAAAAAACTTAGACTTATTTCAAGTATTAATTTCCGCACAATCAAGAATAAGCTAGATATTTATTTGTTTAACTGAGTGGGAGGTGCTTGCGCATAAGAATTTCAAGTTATCCACCCATTTTTAGACCAGTTTGGTATCATAGCACTAGGTTTCTTGATTGACAGAGTGATAGGTTTCTTGTTTGACTTGAAAGGTGTTTATCATAGCAAAGAATTCTATTGTTTGCAAGGTGACTGATGCTTACAAGTCTGAGTTTGCTAGAGGTGAAGAGAGAGCTACTATTAGCTAAGTCCATAAGAGGAAAAGAAGGAATAAGGTTGAAAGTATTTTCCTTATCCAAAGGACCTCAAGGAAACCCTTGAATTACAATCCCTCTTGAATATTGTTTGCAAAAGGCTGCTTGAAGAAGAGCTTGAATCTACAGCCATTTTGTTTAAAATCTTTGTCAATTTTTTTTTGAAAGCTTTGTGAATTATTGTTGAAGTTATTTAGTTCATTTCATAAGATGACAACTTCTTCAAGTGAGTTTTCAAAATCCTCCTCCTTCACAATATTCTTCAATTAAGAAATGAAGCGAGACTTCTACATCCTGAAGGATATGGTGCAAATTTTGTATGAAGATAGAAGAGAAAGCACTAGACTTCATGAGAAACTGGTTGCTATGAAGCAAGAGAAGGAAGGACTTCTTCAAAGAATGCATGAGATGCAAATGCAACTCCATCAAGCCCAAGAGTCTTTAACCAAGAACATGCTTGAAGCAGAGGTAAAACACTCAAATTTGTCTTCAATTTCCTCTTTAGATAGATGTGTAGGTTCATTTGAAAATCACACTAGAGGTATAGGGTCCAAGTTGATGTTTAAAATGGGCTATGAAGTCAAGGTTTTAGGAAAACATTCATAAGGCATGATTGATCCTATTTTAGTTGAGGAGAGGCTTAAGAAGTTTGGTCTAGGCTATGTTAAATCTTATGGTGAAAACTCTATAGCCATGAAGGCATTTGAGACAACTTGAAAAATAAATTTTGTTACAAGTTCTAAACCACGAACATGTCAATTTTGTTTTCAAGTTGATTTCCATTGTTTGAAGCCTATGTTGCAGCAAGATGTTTGTAGACTTGCGAGTTATGGCGAGCAAGAGAGTTCTGACAGCTATCAATACAAGAACACTGAAGTTAGTCTTCAAGAGAAAGCTGGAACCTCTACAATTTCATCTCCTCATGAAGGTAAAAAAGATGGACATGCAAAGCAGAATTTGAGGTATAATTATTCCCATACTCAAGTTGATTATGTTTATGATAAGCATGGAAAATCTGTATGCTTGAATGGAAGAAAGAGTTGTTTTTCCTATTGTGGTATGTGTAACCATGATGTTTCGAGATGTTGGAAGAGGATGAAGGCATACAAGAAACATTTGAAGCAAAAGCATCTTGCACAGAACGTGTAAAAGACTTGCACACATTTCTAGAAGAAGGGACATTTCATTGTCTAATGTTGGACATTGCATCCAACTAATCATCCCAAGAATTTTAAGCAAGAGGATAGAAAGACTGGCACAAATGGAACCAAATATTCCATCATTGATGTGAGAACAGATGTTTCACATGAAGAATATTTTCAGCAGCAAAAATTTCCATGGAAGTAGCTTGGTAAGGAGTGGTTTGACTTCTTAACTCTGTAAGACATACATTCATTTGTACATATGCAAATTTCAGTTATGTATGTGTTTCTATTGGAAACTTATGTTTGTTTGAGCCACCTTGGATCGATGATCAAGGAAATGAAGTTCAACTACCTTCTATAAATTTCTCGCCAGAAATTTCTGAGTGAGTTCAAGGAAGACACAATTCTTCACAGGAGGACAAGAGCATCCAAGAGGGGAAGTGTTGACTACCTTCGAGTTGGGGCTCAAAGGCACTAAGCCATGCAATAAAAAGTGTATAGAGGTTGGAAATGTGAGGTTTTTGTACTCTCATCTACTAAACAGATCAGGTAATCAATCTTTTGGGTTCCAAAATATTCCCAATGGGGAGGTGTGATCAGATTTGGATCAAGGACCTAAGTGATAGCTCAAATTTCAAAGTGTTAAAAAATGTATCAAACCTGAGAAATTGGATAGGTCTCGTCTTCTTGATTCCATCTCCACAAACGGTTCGAAAAACCGACACCATATGAAGAAGTTATTGCGATTTGAAAAGTCTAGTAAACTGTAATTTTTGACCTTTGACTAGGTTTGATTGGGAATTTGAATATTCTAAAAAAACAATATTCTATGGAATATTCCCTCCGGTCTAGTCATATTTTGACAAGTGGCGCAATCCTATTTGCTGCATGGATTGTACGTAATGTTTTCAGCCAATGAGAGGCCACCACGTGGCAGGCCTGGAGGCCGCCACCTGGCCCAGGAATGGTTATGAAAATTTTTGGTCGAGGGCTGAAGGATCAATTGTGCGACCTCTTGCATAGCATTCCCTCGTCTTAACCAACCAGGCTATGAGTTGTTTCTTAACTCTATGGCCCGTCGCATTATTATAAAGTTTGAAATATTCTCATTTGGGGATCCGGAGGGGCCAACCCCTCCCCATGTGGCCATAGTCCAAGAACCCTTGTCTAATCACCGGTGCAAAACCTTTAACCATCCACAACATTTCGTGGTCACATTGCAAAATTTTAATGTGACGGTTCATTTTCTACACAGTTCCTGCCTGCAGTTATGGGCATGAACGCGTAGTTTGTGGCATGTGCCCAACCACTAACCTAGTTTTTAATGCCATGGTTAGGCTAGTGGAAAAGTTTGAGTGCACCTAAAATTTGGGGACTTTTCCAAGATTATCTCCAGCTAACTGCAGTTGCTCCATTTTTGTTGGAGCTGATTTAGGGGTAACTGGAATTTTTTTTGATTATGCTCTATCTTGAGCTAGATTCGACCATTATTGGAGTGTGAATGGTCAATTTAAACTATCGCAGAAATTCAAGACTCATTGGTGATGGTTTCAGAGCCATCCGAAGACTTTTGAGCAGGTTTTTTCTTCAGAAAAGTTCCAAGGGCCACCAGGGCCATCAGGGCCAGCAACAGAATGAGGCTTAGCCAGGGTAGCTAGAGGCCTTATTTAGGAATAAAATAGTCAATTCTTGATGTTCCAAACATTTTGTAACTAATGTTGAGGTTTGCAGAGCCAGTAGAGTACTTATGAAGACCGAGATTCTTCAGAGAAGTTACAAGGGCCACCAGGGCCACTAAGTGTCAGCAGGAGAATGAGGCCTATCCAGAGTAGCCAGTATCCATTCCCAGAAAAACAGTATTATTTTCTGACTATTTCGAGCCTTATAAATCCAATGGAAGGATTTTCATAAGCTTTTGATGACTTATAAAGGTAGATGTGATTCAGAGAAGTTTTCAGTGAACCCATAAGCAGGAGGTGCCACCAGGTGTTGGAGGCGTAACTAGAGCAGCCAGAGGCCAATTTGCTCATCTCGCCTGTCGCATCACCCACCTAGTAATAGGGATCAGGTATACCCCCCTCGTCGTAGCCACCTAGGAAAATGAAGGATCTGGTGGGACCTGCCGCTCCCTCCCGTGTCTAAAGGGGATGTCACAGCAGCTCTTCGGATACAATAGCAAACAACTAACTGGGGTAATAGACTCCAGAGTGCCCACTGGCTAGCGCTGTATCGCCCACCTTGCTTGCTATACTGGGCTGGTTACCACACTTTACTTCGAAACGGGTCCATTTAAAAACATTGGAAATGCCGAAGAAGTAATAAACCTACGTGTACGAAACTATTGAATGTATCACCGTATATGATATGGAAGAGTTTCACATCTCTCCCATCTGGCTGGGGTTTTCCCGGCCGGAGACGAAATAGGACCGCGGGGGAGAGGGGGGGGCTACAAGCCCTCTCCCGTTGCTAATAGTTAGTTTGACCTTTCCCGATGGCCTTAAGCAAGCGGCTTTAACCACTCACTGTGTTGGGTGAAGATATCTCCCGGAGTGATAGGAAGAGGAAACTTGACACTGGTGGGTTATTATCCATTCATCACACCCTTTCGAGAGAAAAAGGCGGATAGATATAGGTCTAGCAAATCATCCGATGAAGCAGCAGAGAATATGGGTCCGATTCCCGTTATACACGATGTGGTTAACTAAAAAGACCGATCCAGCGAGATACGCCCGCATTAAGATCTAAAACTCGTCGTCCACCTCCAGAAAATGTTCGGAACAAAAAACTGACAAGAATACAATGCCGCATTCCCCGAATATCGAGAAGCAAGAGAAGATCTATTAGGAAAAATCTTTCTCTGAGACAGAATTTTCACAGTTACATCAAATTACAAGCCATACGAAAGTCGCCCCTTTCTCATGGAAATTTACCCATCACAGAGATGCACGGAGGGACAGAACGAGCTTCACATATACCTTTTCCACTCAATCCAGAAACAATATCGGACGTCATCCTGGTTCGTCTTCATTTCCCTGAAACTATTCCTCAAGCAAGGCAGCCGATAAGTCACCAAAAGATTTGTGTGAATAATTCAATGGGTAACATAACTCATTCTAAAGTGTCCCGCGGTGATCCAATATCTATTGAAGAGAATTATGTCAGAACCATGGGGAGAAAAGTGAGTAAATATTCCCATATCGAAATATCAGTAAATAAAATAGCGGGAAAAATTCCAGATCACCCGGAAAGAATGTGGAGAAGAACCAAAACAAGATGGTTCCGCCTACTGGATAAAAAAAAAGGGTGCCGCCTCCTACCAAAATCCTGGTTTTCGCAACAGTTGCGTTCTTCCATGCAAAAAAATACTTAGAGAGGATAAATCCCTCTAGATCAGAAGGAGTATGCTTAGGCAGCTTATTCGTCGAGCACAACAAAATGAAGAGAAATTCATATCATTCCGAATTCTTACTATTATTGAAGAGAAGGAACAGAAAAACCCAGATTCCTACTCGAACAATGAGTCTTATTGTTAATAACGGAAATTTATGTAGCGATTTAACTTATTGTTCTGAATCCCATTATTGCGATACCAAGAAGATAAGAATCAGAGGAATCAAACTACCTACTCATTACTCGGAGGTAAATCATAGAACACCAAAAGCTGTGGTATCTTATGGACCTGACATAGGTCACATCCCTCACGACATAAGATTGAAAGATCTGAACCTTCCCCTTCGGAGCAGGAACGAACGTGGCCGGAACAACTACTACCTTTGATCGGGGTCGCTCATGGATACACTTCGTATCTATCCATCTATATATCTGTCCGGATATATGGAGATAGATACTATACAGGGATCTATTTCCATCTGTATAGGTATCTAGGTGTAGATATCTATGGATCTGTATAGATATGGATCTATATCTGCATAGATATCTAAATAGATAGATATAGATGTATGGAACATCTATATGTGGATGTAGATATATACCTATCTAGATACAGATATGGATATAGATGTGTATATTTATATTTCTATATCTATATCTAGGTACATATATGTATATGTATCCATATATGTTATGTCCACCAATGAAAGATTGGATTGGTAAAAATTGAATTGGGGGATATCATGCGAAACGTGCGTGATAGATCCCCAATTTTGACGAATCCGATGGGGATGGGAAGGGAGAAAAACTGACTCTAAATTGTGCCATTCTTGTTAGGTACGTGGGATTTTATATTGGATAATCATCTTTCATTTGAATAGTGAGCTCCCCATAGTATTAATTATGGATTAAGTAAGGGTAGAACTAAAGGAGCTTGCTAGGATGCACCCTGCTTGGCTCCAGTAGTTTGTTCCTTTATCTTCATGTCTTGGTTATTTTGAGAATACTAAGGGAGAGCCAGACCCGACGAACGAAACCCTACAAAAGCAACTGAAAAGAAAGTGCAGCTACGCTCTATCCCAGCCAGTGTGAGCGGAAAAGTCAGTTCCACTGGTAGAAGCTCCTGGGACATGCTAGTGTACTATATGACCACTCGATCCGTCATTTATAAATTATTACGTGTGTGATTTAGATTCTACCTACATGTATGCTTGAAACAGAGAAGAAATGGAGATACTACTTCCGGTGGAACGGACGGGCTGGCTCCTCCTTATTTCCTTCCTTACACACCTGCTAGTGGGACCTATGCAGGTATCACTTGAACAGCTTGAAATGGCTCTTACCAATTTATAGAAGAAAGGAGTGGAGAGGGGACCTGTTGCACATTCTATATGGAAGGAAACTGGATAGGTAGGCTGTCATTGCTGAGAGGCCGGCCCATAGATGAGTTGTTCTGGGTCGATTGTATTGGAATGCAATCCAGGTACGCTGACTCAACTCAAAAGGGGTCAGAATGCAAACAGTTTCTCAAAATTCTTGAGAGAGCACAATCAGAGGAATATTAGTACTCTCTTATTTCAAACGGGAGTATTCTCCCTTTATAGAAAAGTATCGAGCAGCATAGAGTCTAGATATGAGTGCTGGTCCTAACTAGAAGCTGGTACCAGGTAGCATGAAATATAGAATGATCAGCTGCTTGTCAAAGGTATAAGGGCTTATTTCCCTAAAATGTATAAGCAGCCATCTATCTAGTGTAACCTTCTATAAAGTCTCATTTGAAATTTCGTTCTATCCCTTTCTGGCCGATCTTACCATTTGGATTATACGGTCGTCTATCTATTTTAGACTAAAGGAAAGATTTGTTTACAAAGCCAATCTCCAAGGCTGATCTATCTTTCAGGTTCTAAAGCCTACTATCTAATATATAATTTGAAAAGAATTATTACTAGAAGGTGTGAAGCCGCTTCTCATTTGAAGAGTTATTTGGATACTTTTGAAGGTCGAGAAGCCACAGGGAAGTTTCAAGCAGCCTAGGGCCAACAATGGATGGAGGCCTAGATTGGGGAGCCAGAGATCATTTTGAGAAAATTATTAGTCTATTTTGGAGGTATGATATGCGCTGAAGACAATAGGTGAGTTTCAAGGACAAAAAAGTAATTCTAGGGAGTTTGTGCCAAATAGAAGCTCAGGGAAGCTTCAGGGTACCGAGAGATGAGGTCAAGTGAAAGGAAGCCTAGATATTTCTTCAGAGTGATGACAACCATTCCAGGGGTATGATGGTATTATAAACCCAATTGTATAGCCCAAGTAACTATTGGAGTTAAGTATTTACTTGCAAAATAAATTTTTCATCACAATCCCAAAGATCCAAGTTAGTTGACATAGGCGCAAGGAGACGTAGGCCACGATATTCAAGTGAACTCCTTTATTAAATTTGTTGCTTTTTGTTGATGCTTATTTTTTTCACTTTATGGTTGTTTCACATGCTTAATATCAACAAAAACAAATTTTCTTTAAGAACTTAAACAAATAAAAAACATACACTTGTTTCAAGTATTCCTTTCCGCACAGTCAAGAATAAGCTAGATCTTTATTTGTTTAATTGAGTGGGAGGTTCTTGTGCATAAGCATTTCAAGTTATCCACCCATTTTCAGATAAAAAATAGACGCTACTGGAACTTCCGAAAACGTTCTAATTTTTTTTGAAATTTACAAATTTTTATCCTAAAAACAAAAAATTTAAAACGCGCCCATGACTAAGCATAGAACTTTGCTAACATTGGCCCCTCATGGGATAGAGCTCTCACTGTGAGGCTCTAAGAATATTTTGTAGTTTCAGTGCCTTGTCATTGGGTTATGGATTCTTATTATGAAACACACCGGTATTTATAGTGATTTTAGGCCCCCAACAACCTTTGTAAAACATTTTTTTAAGGAAACACCCATTAAATAGGCCTCCAAATAGTTCTGTCCCATCAAGATGTTGCAAATAAAAAGTATTGTTCTAAAAAATGTTGGAGATTCTTAAAGGACCAAGCCATAAAGCATCAAATTTGGAATGCTTACCTGGGTCTTGACATTGTGCATCCCATTTCAACACCAGATCTCCAATCTGAAAATATTCCTTTTTAGTCTCTTTATGAAAAAATTTCTTTATAGCTTGCTAATATTTTCTTACCAAATATTTTTTTTTTTATATCTTTGGTTGCACTTCTATGATCTCATAAATTCTTCTGGTCATGTCATTTGGTTCCGCTTCATGATCTTGCAGAAATTTAGCTACATGAATGGCTAATTGGTATAGAAAAACAACATCAGTTCCATAAACCATTTGAAAAGGTGATGTATTAATAGATTTTTTTATCGTCACCCTGTCAGCCCATAAAGACAATTTTAGTTTAGAGTCCCATGCTTTCATGTCTTTCTCCAATAGCTTGGTGATGATTCTTACCAAACTTTTGTTAGATGATTCAGCTAAACCATTCCGTTGTGGATAGTAGGATGTAGAGTGAGTAAGATGAATACCATAATCTTCACAGAAATTTACAATGTTGTAGCTTTAAAAGCAGCTGCATTATTTGCTACTAGACTTTATGGACATCCAAATCTAGTTATGATTCCCTCCAGAAAGTTAATGATGACTTTATGAGTAGCATTCCTGGTAGGTAATATTGCTTCAATGCATTTGGTGAAGTAATCAGTTGCAACAAGAATCCAACGATGATGCCCACTTGAAGGTGGATGGATTTCCCCAATGAAATCCAATCCCCATTGCTGGAAAGGTATAAAAACAACTATGGGCTTGAGAGGCAAAGATTTCAAATGTTTTTTACCAGTGAACTTCTGACATTTTTCACATGCTCTCACCTCACCACATATATTATAAAATAAGCTAGGCCAAAAATAATCAGCTCTCAGTATTTTGTATGCAGTAGTTATTCAATGATGATGACCTCCACACACACTACTATGCATATCAAACATAACTTTCTTGTACTCATCTAGGTCAATGCACATAAAAAAACTCCTGTAGGATCTTTCCAATATAAACAATTATCCTTGATGCAAAATTTTATGGTTTTCAGCTTCAAATATCTCACTTCAATTTTATCAAAATTTGGAGGAGGTTTAAAATGCCACAAAAAATAAATGATATCCTTATACCAGATGCACTCAGCAAGCTTTACATCTACTACCATGTTTTCAATAGGTTCTGAAATTTTCCCTTCTATATTTTCATCCATTAAATTCAAGCCCAAAACTCTACAATTTTCTTCAACTATTAGTTTAGCTAATCCTTGACCTTTGATTAGTTTGGTAGGCTTTATCTCTAAATCAAATTCAAGAACTTTAGTCAACCACTTACTTTTTTTTCCATTTTGAACTATTATTTCTCTAACAACAGATGAAGGTACATAGGAAATAATTTGAGCATGCATAATATAAACTCTAAAAACCTTTAGAGCTTTAACTAAAGTGTAGGCATGCTTTTCCAACATTTCATACTTTGATTCTGCATCTCTAGGAGCTCTGCTGAAAAATACTATGGGGGCTTCCTTATTTTATACATATTTTTGTAATAAAACAACATAAATAGTAGCTTGAGAGGCAAATGAGAATATTAAGAAATGATTTGAGTATTCAGGGCTTACCAATAGTGAGGTGCTTCAATGATAGCTTTTTTTATTAGCTCAAATGAATTTTTGGCTTCAAATGTCCACTTGACTTCTTTGTCCTTATTTAGCATACAAGTAATATGCTTCACTACTTCAAAAAAATTGGGAATCAATCTTCTTAAAAATTTAATCTCACTAAGGAAATATTGAATCTCTTTCTTGGATCTTGGAAGTGTTAAGGCTTGAATTGTAGTCAACCTTTTGGGATCAATTCTCACTCCATCTTTAGAAACTATGTGACCCAACATCTGACCTTCATTAAGAGAAAAATGAGACTTCTTTGGATTCAATGATATACCATATTTTCTGCATTTAACAAATACTTGTCTCAAGTGTTGAATGTGATCTTGATCTAAAGCCAAAAAAAAACTAATATCATCCAAATAAATGACCAAAAATTTGTCTTTTTCTCCAATGAATGAAAATTCCATAGCGCGCTGGAAAGTAGCCCCAAAATTCATAAGCCCAAATGGCATCTTTGCGTACATGAATGTTCCCCAAGGAGTAGTGAATCATGTCTTCTCTCGATATTCTAGCAAAAAATACACTTGGTTGTACCCGGAGAACCCATCTAACATGGAAATTATTTCTGACCTGGTTACCTTTTGAAGAATATGCTCCATATTTGGCAATGGATAATTATCTTTATCAGAGAATTTGTTAAGATTCCTGAAATCTACACATAATCTAACTTCACCACTCTTATTTCTTATTGGAACTAGATTAACAACCCAATCTGAGTATCTCAATGGAATGATGATTTTATCATCCAAAAGTTTCTTCACTTCCTTCTCCATCATTGGTAAAAATAGTGGGTTGATTTGTCTTAATTTTTGTTGGAATGGCTTAGTACCATCTTTAAACGGTATTCTATGCTCAATGAGTTGTGTCATATGTCTTAAGATCCTCATATTTCAAGGAAAAAACATCAACAAATTCACAAAACAACTTGTGGTATTCAATCTTTCTTTCTTCTGATAAATATTTTGACAACTTAACATACCTTGGGTCTGGTTCTATAGCCAAATTGTAATCTTCTAATTTTTCATCTATTTCAGCTAACTATGGTTTAACTAAAACATCATTGTGATAAAAAATATTCTCAAGCGGGATTAACCCCTTGGGAATATGATTGGTAGGAAGTTGTATGATAGGATCATCAACAATATTTTTTTTCATATTTTTGGTATCTTGATAATCGACATTATCCTTCATAAGATCTTCATCCCGATCAATGTTTAGGACAAAAAATTCTTAGCATCTTCAATGAATCTTCTAATCTCCTGGTCATCCTCAAAAACTTTCCAATGTTTGACATTATCAGTAATGGTAGGTCTTAACCTAACATGCACTTCATATTTTAGCTTTATAGGTATTGGAATCTTGAATGAGCTTGTTGAAATAGAAAGTGAATAAGCCAAAATATTACTTTCTCTTGAAACAAAAGAAATGTTAAAGGCCAGGAATGAGTCTTCTATAATGCTCCATACCGCATGGTAATCTCTGAATCTGGGATGCTTAGTTTGATAAACATTTCTTATTTGTTGAATAATAAGTTCAACATATCCAAAAACAGAAATTTTAAAATATTCATATCTTTTGTTGTTTTAAGCCAATTAAAGAGCTTCATATTCAGCCACATTGTTAGTTGCTTCAAATTCAAGCTTGAAACAAAAATTCGAGCTCTCTTTCAAAGGGGAAATGAGAAATATTCATGCACCATATCCTTCTCTAGAACATGAGCCATAAAAATACATTGTCCACACTTGAGAACCCTCATGACTGATTTTATTTTAAGCAGGATTCAAAATCCAAAAGATTTCTACAGGCAGGGCATAATTATCCATCTGTAATGTGATTGAACCCACATAAATTGTTCTAGAATAAATCGGATGAGTAGTGGGGTCTTTGTCGTCACTAATGATATATGCTAGCTGAGATTCTCTATAAATTCTTCTTTGTTCTCCTCCAAAAATAGGGACAGTAGCATAAGTGAAATCCATTTGTAAAGTTCCTCCCAACCTTGTAATCCATGACCTAGAAAGCAACATGCCAAATCTAGGAGGAATATTAGCTACAAAAATATCCATTACCATCCCTCTCATGGGTAACTGAAAGAGGCTTACTACAAGGTCTTTGATGACACCAAGGCATTAGACTTTCCAGGAATCAAAAGAGTAGAGATCTTGGTAATATCTAGTTGCTTCTAGACCTAGTTCATCCATAACTACCTTAGGCATTAAATTATGTGAGGCTCCAGAGCCCATTAGACAATTATGAAAGATATTATCATGAATATTCATAGATAGATAGAAGGGGGGTAGAGTCATCTCTGTCTTCTACCAACAAACCTAAAATAACAGTGGGCTTGTCATCTTGAAGGTTAACAAAATCAGAGGCTACCTCCGTGGGTGGAGGCTGAAGATATTTCATAAGAAGTCTTTTTGAAATCATCATTTTCATGAGTTCTACAAGAGGAACAATAATCTTAATCTTTTGTATCTCATTTTCAAAATTTAAAATGGGTGGAAGCTTGTGAGAAATTTTTACCTCAAGTGAAGGAGGGTTAGCTGCTTCTGGAACTTCTGACTTGCTTGGTTCAACCACTTGCTTTTCTTTTGTAATTTTAATTGTATCCTTATTCTTCCTTTGTTGTACAACAAGCTTGGATTTATCATCAATCTTCTTTGATCTGAGATTGTGTCTGCTTTGATGACCAGCTGCAATCATGGAATGAGAACTCACTTCATTATTCTGAGTATATGACATGAATTCTTCATACTCTTATTGTGTAAGATGAATCAACCCTTATTTATCTCTTAGAAAATTGATATCAACGCCTTTCTCCAACCCTTTAGCATCCTCTTCATCTTCAAATATAGAATTCTACAAAGGGGGCTACATTTTTTTATCATCAGCATCTCTTCTTTCTCGCTGCAAGATTTGAGGAGCATTAGGTCTTCTAAACTGCTGCCTATTAGGCTGATCAAATGAAATATTTCTAGTTGTAGCTGGTCTTGCTGACATCTTGAGCTTGGACATCTCGGTGGTCAATAACTTGACCATCTTGGTTAGCTCATCTAGCTTAGGATCTATGTCAAAAGTTCCTGAAGTTGAAACTTCCTCTTTTTTCTTCCTTTTTTCTCTGTCAATCCCTCTTGTGGGCCTATCAGCTGCTAATACATTAGATTATACCTCCAGTGCATTGTCTTGCATTTTTGTTAGTGTTGTAGATCTTCTTTATCTCAATAATAAACAAAAATCAGGATCAAAGGCACCAACATAAGTGATTTTCGCTAATGCTTCAGTAGGCTTGATTTCCGTAGGTATTTTTCTATACATCTTATTGAATCTCTTAGAAAAATAAAAGACATTTTCTCCTTCTTTTCTTTTGATTGCACCAAATTCAGTGATATAATATGGAAAATCTTTCTTATCACCCCATTTCCTTAAAAAAGTATCATCTAGGGTTTCAATTCTAGTGATGCTACCAGTTTTCAAAGATCTAAACCATTTACTAACATCACCCTCAAGGCTCTAAACAAAAACTCTCATCCAAACATCTTCATGTTCAATATTCAAATTGTCAGCATAGGCATAAAAATCAGCAAGGTGTTCTTCAGTTGTTACCTCTCCCTCACCACTAAATTTAGGCATATACTTGATATCGGGGAAAATTTTAGGCTGTATTCTAACTAGACTGCTTTTTTTCCCTGAAAATTATGGAAATTCCAGTAAAATTTTAAGAAAATCTGGTAGGGAATATTTTTGTAAATCCACGTTATAAGTATCAAACTTTAATATTTTGGGTGGCTTAGAGGTTTTTGATGGCGTTGAATCCATTTCCACCATAAAAATCATGATTCAAACACTGTTACTATAAAATTTCTTAATTTTTTTTGGCCCGGATTCCAGCCAATTTTGACCGTCCAGGCAATTCCTCTGTCTCGTTAGACAACTCCAAATTTTAGGGGCTAATATTCCATGTTTTTTCCAAAAAAATGATTCGTCAATTTCCATTTTTATAAAAATGAATTCACCTAATTTATATAGTATAAATTATTTTACCTTAAAAATCGCCAATATCATATATTTTATAATATAAGATAATTAGAAATCTAATTTTTTTTACAAAATTATAGTAATATTCACTAAGATTGCTAAACTTTAAGATAAACTTCCATCCTTAAATTTTTCCCTACTTGAGATAATATCCTGCAGGTAATGCATTCATAGGTTGAGGTAAAACTAAAGGGGCATACCTAGCAGCAACAATTGCATCCATTCGGTTAGGGGGTGGGTTTTTAGCTTCCATGGTATGATTTTCTGGGATTTGTGGAATAAAAAATTGGTGTATTTTTAACAGCAATTGATGAAGCACCAACACTTGATGTAGAGACTGTATGTTTCCTGGAAAACAAGGGAGGTACAAAATTTTCTACAAAATCAAGGGACAGAGTTTACAACACTTCTTTAGGGACAACCTTTGAGAAAATAGTAACAGAGGAAAAAAACTTTCGTTTACTCTTTTTATTGATTAGCTTCTCTGGATCAAGAACTGATATTCTAAAAGGGGAATATGGGCTAGCCCTGGTTCTAGCCTTTCTAGGAGTCAAAAATTCAACAATAGAGTCATCAGGTGTAAATAAATCTAAAAATACAGTTTGAACTGAACACCTCAGAAGCAGACTTATAACTGTGTCATTCACCCTGGGATAAAATTCAATTTGCCTCCCTAGCAACGGTGCCAAAGATGTTAGCATAAGGAATCACTCCTTGACTACAAAGGAGTAAGTCTTACACATCATAGTTCATTTCAAAGTAAAATATTTTGAATGTTGGGATGGCTTCTTAAAGGGTTTGAAATGAGCTCTAATCTTTTAGACCTTCATGCATTTGGCAAACTGTGGCAAGTATAAATTGTATGGATAAATTTGTAGTATAAGGGAGTAGATTGTGACAGACGAAAGGTGACAGATAGCTGGTACTTATTTTAAGAAATAAACATATCCTAAATCAGTCACACAACTATAAGAGTGGCCTTTTACATAAACTTTGTTTTATGTAAAAGAAAAAAAATTTAGAAAACAAAAAACCCGCATAAAGAATTTCATAAATCCTTCATGAAACCTTCACTACCATGCTCTACACAACATATAGATGATTTGTAGAAGACTAAATAGTAGATAATTAACCATTATATACTCTAACAGTTCTCTTTCTCATATTTTTTTAACTATTGTAACTCATAAATCATATCAATAAAACAATAAGAGAAACACACCATACATTAGATATTCCTTAAAACACAAAATCCTCTAGCATGAAGTACAAAAAAGGAGTTTTCTTTATTATGAAAATTCTTCAAGTCGACCAAAATCCAACCCTGAAATGGCATTTACAAAAGATATTTATAGAGAGAGCACCAACACCATCTTTCCTAAATAGAAGGATCCATTATTCCTCACATTACGTAGGAGTTATAGGACATTAAAGACATATCCTATCAAAATATAAATTACACGACATATGTAGATAGGAATAAAGAAGACAGTTCGAACTCTGTTTCTAAGTGTGCTGGCAAGCTGCCTCATTTTCTGCTAATTTATGAAATTGGTTCTTAAAAACCCATGTGTCTTCATTAAATGTGACTTTTAACAACCTCAAAACCACTTATCAACCACCACTTAACATGTCCATATCGTTAGAAGTCCTTATCATTCTTGGACTAGCTCGAAAATTCTACTGACAACTGTCAAAAAATCATTTAAAACATATGCTACCAGAACTTCCCGTAAAACCTATAACTACGCAAAAATTGTAATGCTACCAAAAATTCCAGTAACATTATGTTTCCTTTTTAAAAATTCATAGCAAGATACTGAAAAATTTTGTGCAGACTTAAACATTCTGAAAATTGAGTTTTTCAAAATATAGCTAGTAGGAAAAAAAGGTATTTCACTGGGACATCCTTTTACCTCTCCTCCATATGAGTTTCAAATTTTGCAAGCTTGTCTAAATATTTTTGCCTCTCAACTATTGATTTTGACCTTGTGGCTGTCTCTTTTACACTGGTATTTTTTCTCTTCTGAGCTCTTCTGTAGTTTTCTTTTTTTAGAGTATCCCGTTTGCTGGTCTAAAGGGGCTTTACCCTTATCTTTCTTCTTGGACCCACTAGATTCTACAATTGAAGGAGTTACATTCTATAACAGTGCATAATACCTCTCAATATATATAACTTTTGTCACCAAACTTGGGTTATGCAAGGCTTTGGATTTCAGTATGAATTTTTTGCTAGCTCTTGTATGTCTTTTCCTGCTACCAATAAATTGTCTTGCATCCTTGTGTATTTTCTTGCTGCTAATGTCATACCCGGCATCCTTCAGGATCTCCTCATCTAATTTGGTGGGATGATAGTCCTTCTGAACCTTTTGTTTAATTTGTTCTTCCGAAACTTTCGAAAGCACCTGTTCTTTTGATTTTTCTGCAACTGCAGACTTTACTCTCTGTGCTCTCGCATATACCTTGGGAAAAGAAGAAATATGAGGCACAATATTCATTGATTTGTGTTTGCTGGTAGATGAAATTTCTCCTTTTTCCAACTTCTCTTCCACTTTGGTTGAGGGAGCCTTTTCATTTTTGTCCTTGGCCTTCCTGTAGATATTCACATTCTTTTATTTTCTTTTAGTCCTTTTACCAACTGATGAAGTGGTTGGTTTCTGACTCTTTCCATTATTCTTGGAAGTTTGAGAATGTTGCTATGAGGATTGAGATTGTTGACCAGGAATTTTTTGTGTAGGTGTAGGTTGGCCTACCTTGTAAAGTAGGAAATGTTCCCAAGTCTGATTTCTTCTTCAGAGTTCTTCAACAACTAGCACCTTGATAAGGGCTTTATGGTAGATGCTATACTCTAAAGTTGTTGCATGGGTTTGTATCCTAATTGACATATTAGTCAAGATTTGAAGTAGGAATAAAGGTAGGTTTAGGGTCTTCCTACTTGCAATGTGAAACAAAAACATCATGTGATATAGAAAAAAAACAGTATACCTCCTCTCAAAAGTAAGGTAGATCTTAGTGAGCTTGCCAATTTCAGCCCATTCATCCTTGAGATAACTGCTAGGAATCCATTTAGCCCATTTAGGGTCTCTATATTCATCCTTAATGAAGCTATTGAGGTCTCCTCCAATGATAACTTGGATTTTGAGCCATTTTTCTCCTTCCTATGGGAGGTGGAAAGCTTCAGCAATGGATTTTTTTGATACCTGCAATCTAAGGGCATAAACATTTTCTTCTTGTCCATTGACTGAGAGACTAAATTCCTTTTCTAATCTTAGATGAGAGTTTCCTAACCTTGAAAAAAATGGATACCACCTAGCCTGTACAAAAAACCTCCTCACATTCGGGTTTGCATCTATTAAATCATCCCCTTGAGGTTCAATACGCTTAAGTTTTCCTCATTTTTTAGTCATATTCAACAATAAAGAAGGCTAATTGCTATAATCTGATAGGTGTCAATATTAGGAAATCTTACTTAACATGTGTTTTTTTATCTTCAATGCAAACAGTCTGAAAACTATGTCTCCCTCTTCAAGATGCTCACTGGAATTGCTCATTCATTAACAACCAAATTCGAAAAATGATTGCTTTCCCTTTATTTTCGATGATTTAAAATGATATGTTGGTTCACTTTTCCATGCATGATATTTTTCATAATGGGAAATATCTTGAACCCTATAACACATGTGATTTTCATGATTAACTTTAGTTGGCTGCTTTGTTTCAGATTATCCACTACAGGTGGCTGGAGTTGAACAAAGTTGGAGTTGGTAGTCACCTCCATCGTATTCTTATGACAGGCCTAAAATTCGGGCAGCATTCATGAGTGATTAATCAAACAATCACCACATTAAATCATAGATCCATGATTTACCTTGACACTAGATACGTACCATAACATGTGGATATAACGACTCAGGCTGACAGACAAGACAAACATCGGTTGGTTCTTCATAACTATGGGTTGACATCTAACTTCTCCACGTATGACCACAACTTAACTCGACATCACTCAAACATATAACCTTTCCTATCACGTGACATGGCTCATGATTAAAAGATTTAAATCTTAGTTGATGACGGGAACACGTGGCTAACACAAAAGCGAATGTGTGTTTTTTTTAATTTTTTTAAAAACAAGGGAGTTTATGGGAACTTCTAGTAGCATCGGGTAAAGGAAAAATAGACATAAAACAAAATTAAAACAGACTTTCTGACAGGGCTAAAACATACGCTACTGTAACTTCCGGCAACGTTCTAATTTTTTTTGAAATTTACAATTTTTGTTTTATAAACAAAAAATTTAAAACACACTCATGACTTAGAATAATTTAATTCCCAAGGTAGTTATGGATGAACTAGGTTCAGAAGTAACTAGATAATACCAAGATATCTACTCTTTTGATTCTTGGAAAGTCCAATGCCTTAGTGTCATCAAAGACCTTGTAGTAAGCCTCTTTTAGTTACCTGTGAGAGGGATGGTAATGGATATTGTTGTAGCTGATACTCCTCCTAGATTTGGCATGTTACTTTCTAGGTCATGGATTAGAAGGTTGGGAGGAAATTTACAAATGGATTTCACTTATGCTACTATCCCTGTTTTTGGAGGAGAACAAAGAAGACTTTATAGAGAATTTCAGCTAGCATATTTCATTAGTGACAACAAAGACCCCACTAATCATCCGATTTATGCTAGAAAAACTGATGTGGGTTCAAGCATATTACATATGGATAATTCTGCCCTGCCTATAGAAATTTTTCTGATTTTGAAGTTTTCTAAAATAAAATTGTCATTAGGGTTCTCATGTGTGGCAAATTTATTTTGATGGCTCATGTTCTAGAGAAGGAGCTGGTGCAGGAATAGTTCTCATTTCCCCTTTGAAAGAGAGCTAGACTTTTTCTTTCAAGCTTGAATTTGAAGCAAATAACAAAGAGGTTGAATATGAATCTCTTTTAATTGGTTTAAAAACATCAAAAGATATGAATATTTCATAAATTTCTGGTTTTGGAGATGCTGAACTTATTTTTCATCAAATCAGAAATGTTTATCAAAATAAGCATCCTAGACTCATAGATTACTGGAATGTAGTATGGAGCATTCTAGAAGACTAATTCCTGGACTTTAACATTTATTTTGTTCCAAGAGAAAGTAATACTTTGGCTGATTCACTTTCTATTTCAACAAGCTCATTCAAGATTCCAATACCTATAAAGCTGAAATATGAAGTGGAAGTTAGTTTTAGGCCTAACATTCCTGATAATATCGAACACTGGAAAGTTTTTTAAGATGACCGAGAGATTAGAAGATTCATTGAAGCTGTTGAAGAATTTTTTGTCCTAAACATTGATCAGGATGAAGATCTCATGAAGGATAATGCAGATTATCAAGATACCAAAAATATGAAAAAACAGATTGTTGATCAGCCTATCATACAACTTCCTACCAATCATATTCCCAAGGGGTTAATCCCACTTGAGAAGCTTTTTTATCACAATGATGTTTCAGTTAAACCACAGTTAGCTGAAGAAGATGCAGAATTGGAAGATTAGAATTTGGGTATAGAACTAGAGCCAAGGTATGTTAACTTGTCAAAAGCTTTATCAGAAGAAAGAAAGATTGAATACCACAAGTTGGTTTGTAAATTTGTTGATGTTTTTTCCTTGAAATATGATAGAGCTATAATTGAGCATAGAATACCATTGAAATATGGTACTAAGTCATTCCGGAAGAAATTAAGACAAATCAATCCACTATTGTTATCGGTGATTGAGAAGGAAGTGAAGAAACTTTTGGATGCTAAGATCATCATTGCATTGAGATACTTAGATTGGGTTGCTAATCTAGTACCAGTAAGAAATAAGTGTGGTGAAGTCAGATTATGCGTAGATTTTAGGAATCTTAACAAATTCTCCAAGAAAGATAATTATCCATTGCAAGAGATGGAGCATATTCTTCAAAAGGTATCTGGATTAGACAAAATTTCCATGTTAAATGGGTTCTCTGGGTACAACCAAGTATCTGTTTGGTCGGGAGATCGAGAGAAGGCAACATTCACTACTCCTTGGGGAACATTCATGTATTAAAAGATGTCATATGGTCTTACAAATGATGGGGTTACTTTCTAGCGTGCTATGGACTTTGCATTCATTGGAGAAAAAAAATATTTTTTTCATCTATTTGGATGATATTACTGTTTTTCGGCTTCAGTTCAAGAGCACCTTCAACACTTGAGACAAGTATTTTTAAATGCAAAAAACATGGTATATAATTGAATCCAAAGAATTCTCATTTTTCTCTTAAATAAGGTAAGATGTTGGGTCACATAGTTTCTAAATATGGAGTGAGAATTGATCCCAAAAGGGTGATTGTAATTCAAGCCTTAACACTTCCAAGATCCAAGAAAGAGTTTCAATATTTCCTTGGTAAGATAAAAATTTTAAGAAGATTTATTCCCAATTTTGTTGAAGTAGTGAAGCATATTACTTGTATGCTAAAGAAGAAAGAAGAAGTCAAGTGGACATTTGAAGCCAGAAATTCATTTGAGATGATCAAGAAAGCTATCAGTGAAGCACCTCAGTTGGTAAGCCCTGAATACTCAAAGCCTTTCTTAATCTTTTCATTTGCCTCTCAATATACTATTGTTGTTGTTTTATTATAAAAAGATGCAAAAATTAAGGAAACCCCCATAGAATTTTTCAGCAAAGCTCTTAAAGATGCATA
Source organism: Pinus albicaulis (assembly GCA_034641835.2). NCBI lineage: Eukaryota > Viridiplantae > Streptophyta > Pinopsida > Pinales > Pinaceae > Pinus > Pinus albicaulis. Next base: position 738,360,172 of record CM076582.1, read on the forward strand.
ATTGAAGTATGAAATGTTGGAAAAGCATGCATATGCATTAGTTAAAGATATGAAGGCTTTTAGATTTTATATTTTTCATGCTCAAATTATTGCCTATTTACCTTCATCTGTTGTTAGAGAAATATCAATTCAGCCTGATATTGATGGAAAAATAAGTAAGTGGGTGACTAAATTTCTTGAATTTGATTTAGAGATAAATCCTACCAAACTAATCACAGGTCAAGGATTAGCCAAACTACTAGCTAAAGAAAATTGTAGAGTTTTGTGCTTGAATTTCATGGATGGAAATCTAGAAGGGAAAATTTTAGAACCTATTAACAACATGGGAGTGGATGTGAAGCTTGTTCAGTGCAGCTGTTATAAAGATATCATTTATTTTTTGCAACATTTTAAACCTCCAAATTTTGATAAAAGCATAGTGAGATCTTTGAATATGAAAACCATTAAATTTTTCACCAAGGATAACTATTTATATTTGAAAGATCCTACAGGAGTTTTGTTGAGGTACATTTGTTGAAATTCAACAAGAAAATGCACCACATACTAGTGTGGGATTCCAGGTCACGCATGAGTGAGGAATTCAATGACACATTAGTGCTAATGTGGGCGACCAATTTTTAAATAAATTGGAAAATAAATTGTAATATTATCTTATAACAACTTATAATAGTTAGATAAGTGTGATAGACTTAGTTAGCTCAAGAATTTCGAGTTTATGGTCAAAGGATAGGAATGTAGAGTGATTATATTATTTACAGGGTCTAGTTGTAGTTGTAGCACTAGTGTGGTGTGAGTGCAATAAGTTAACTCAAATTAATTAAGTTAAAATCAGTTTAACTAGTTCTAACTAATTGATGAGCTAGTGGAAGATCAAGTGAATTAAAATAGATTTAATTCACAAGTAGTGATATACCAAGTAACTGATGATTCAATATTAATAGTTGTATGCATGTCAATTCTGATGACGCGCCAGTTGAGACAAAGGTTAAAGGCAAGTAAACTATCATTTGTATTATTAGAAAATTGCCCAGGTGTAGTTATAAAACCAATGGAAGCCCATGATGGATTACGCAGTCAAGGGAGGTTGGAATAAATATGTAATAGGAATTATTTTTCCTAGGGATTGTGCGAGCAAGTCAGGCTGAAGGTGGGCAGGAAATTGGCCATTTATTGTTCCAATTTTTCCTAGATTAGTGTGAGACAATTGGTAGAGTGTATGAGGTTGTGGTGAGCATAGATGCATTGTATTGTTTCATGATTCCTTGGTTGATTATACAATAAATATGGAGGGGATTTGAGCAGTTTATTTCCCCAGGAAAATCCTGCATTGTGTGATTGATTTACTTACTTCTCTTACTTTCATTATTGGAGAACTACTGCATACAAAATACTAAGAGCTGGCTATTTTTGGCCTAGCTTATTTTCTGATGTATGTGCTGAGGTGAGAGAATGTGAAAAATGTAAAAAGTTCACTAGTAAAAAACATTTGATATCTTTGCCTCTCAATCCCATAGTTGTTTCTGCACCTTTCCAGCAATGGGGATTGGATTTCATTGGGGAAATCCATCCACCTTCAAGTAGACACCATCATTGGATTTTTGGTGCAACCAATTACTTCACCAAATGGATTGAAGAAATACCTACCAATAATGCTACTCATAAAGTCATCATTAACTTTCTAGAGGGAATAATAACCAGATTTGGATGTCCATCAAGGCTAGTAGCAGCTAATGCAGTTGCTTTTAAAGATACACCATTGGTAAATTTATGTGAATATTATGGTATTAAGCTTACTCACTCTATAGCTTACTATCCACAAGGGAAAGGTTTAGCTAAATCATCTAACAAAATTTTGTTAAGAATCATCACCAAGCTATTGGAGAAAAACAAGAAAGCGTGAGAATCTAAACTAAAATTTTCTTTATGGGTTGATAGGGTGACAATAAAAAAATATATTAATACATTACCTTTTCAAATGGTTTATGGAACTGAGGTTGTTTTTCCAGTCTAATTAGCCATTCTTGTAGCTAAATTTCTGCAAGATCATGAAGTGAAACCAAATGACATGACCAGAAGAATTTATCAGATCATAGAAGTGCAGCAAAAGCGAGGATAAAAATATGATTTGGTAAGAAAATATCTGTGATTTGTAAAGCAAGTTTTTGATAAAAGGACTAAAAAATAAGATTTTCAGATTGGAGATCTGGTGTTGAAATGGGATGCACAGCATTAAGACCTAGGTAAGCATTCCAAATTTGATGCTTTATGGCTTGGTCCTTTCAGAATCTCTAATATTTTGCAGAACAATACTTTTGATTTGCAACATATTGATGGGACAAAACTGTATGGAGGTCCATTTAATGGGCACTTCCTCAAAAAATTCTTTTACTAAGGTTGTTGGTGGCCTAAATTCACTGTAAATACTAGTGTGTTTCATAATAAGACCCCATCACCCAATGGCAAGGCACTGAAACTGAAAAGTTTCTTAGAGCCTCGCAGGGAGATCTCTATTCCCTATGGAGCCAATGTTATCACCGTCCTATGCTTAGTCATGCGTGTGTTTTAAATTTATTTTTTTTAGGATAAAAATTTGTAAATTTCAAAAAAAATTAGAACACTGCTCGAAGTTCCGGTAGCATTTGGTTTAGCCCTATTGGATAGTCAGTTTAATTATGTTTTATGTATGTTTTTGCTTTACCCAATGCTAACGGAAGTTTCGATAACCTCCCCTGTTTAAAAATAAAAAATAAAAAATAAACGCATATGCTTTTGTGTTAGCCATGTGTTCCTATCATCAACTAAGATTTAAATATTTTAATTATGATCCATGTCACATGATAGGAAAGTTTTACGTTTGAGTGATGCCGAGTTAAGTTGTGGTCATACGTGGAAGACTTAGCTGTAAATCCACAGTTATGAAGAACCAACCGATGTATGTCCTGTACGTTAGCCTGAGACATTATATCCACATGTTAAGGTACGTATCTAGTGTCAAGGTAAATCGTGGATCTATGATTTAATGTGGTGACCATTTGGTTAATCACGCATGGGCGTTGCTGGAATTTTAGGCCTATCATAAGAATACGATGGAGGTGAATTCCAAATCCAACTCTTTTTAGCTCCAGCCACCTGTAGCGGATAATATGAAACAAAGCAGCCAACTAAAGTTAATCATGAAAATCACAAGGTGTGTTATATGGTCTAAGATATTTCCCATTATGAAAAATCTCATGCATGGAAAAGTGAACCAACATTTCATTTTAAATCACCGAAAATAAAGGGAAAGCAATCAGTTTTCAAATTTGGTTGTTGGTGAATAAGTAGTTCTAGTGACCCACTTGAAGAAGGAGACTTAATTTTCAGACAATTTTCTTTGAGGATTTAGAAACACCTCTTAAGTAAGATTTCCTAATCTTGACACATATCAGATTACAGCAGATACTCTTCTTTATTATTGATGATGACTAAAAAATGAGGAAAAATTAAGCGTATTGAACCTCAAGGGGTTGATTTAATAGATGAAAAGCCGAATGTGAGGAGGTTTTTTGTACAAGATGGGTGGTATCCATTTATTTCAAGGTTAGGCAGCTCTCATCTAGGAGTAACCAAGGAATTTTCTCTCTCATTCGATGGACAAGAAGCAAATTTTTATGGCCTCAGATTGTAGGTATCAACAGATCCATTGCTAAAGATTTCCACCACCCACAGGAAGGAGAAAAATGGTTCAAAATCCAAGTTATCACTAGGTAAGACCTCAACATCTTCATTAAGGATGAATACATAGACCCCAAATGGGCTAAAGGGATTCCTAAAAATTATCTAAAGGATGAATGGGTTGAAACTGTCAAGCTCATTAAGCTCTACCTTACTTGTGAGAGGAGGTATACTGTTGTTTTTCTATATCACATGAGGTTTTTGTTTCACATTGCATGTATGAAGACCCTCAACCTACCTTACTTCCTATTGAAAAAATTTGATAATATGTAAGCTAGGATACAAACCCATGCAACAGCTTCAGAGTATAACATCTACCATCAAGCCCTTATCAAGGTGCTAGTTGTTGAAGAACTCAGAAGAAGAAACCAGACTTGGGATCATTTCCTATTTTACAGGGTAGGCCAACCTGCACCTACACAAAACATTCCTGCTCAACAATCTCCAGCCTCACAACAACATTCTCAACCTGCCAAGCAGAAGGGAAAAATTCAGAAACCAACCACTTCATCAGTTGGTAAAAGGACTAAAATAAAATCAAAGAAGGTGAATATCTACAAGAAGGCCAAGGAAAAAAATGAAAAGGCTCCCCAACCAAAGTTGAAGAGAAGTTGGAAAAAGGATAAGGTTCATCTACCAGCAAGAACAAATCAATGAATATTGTGCCTCGCATTTCTCCTTTTCCCAAGATATATGACAGAGCACTCAAAGGAAAGTCTGCAGTTGTAGAAAAATCAAAAGAACATGTGCTACTGAAAGTTTCAGAAGAAAATATTTGGCAAAAGGTTTAGAAGGACTATCAGCCCACCAAATCAGATGAGGATCTCCTAAAGGATGCAGGGTATGATATTAGCATCAAGAAAAGACAAAAGGATGCAAGACAAGTTGTTGGTAGTATGAAAAGACATACAAGAGCCAACAACAAATTCAGGCTGAAATCCAATGCCTTGCATAACCCAAGTTTGCTGACAGAAGTTATAGATATTGAGAGGTGGTCAGTGGGGTTACAACTTGTAACTCCTTCAATTGCAGAATCTTGTGGGTCCAAGAATAAAGATAATGGTGAAGCCCGTTCAGACCAACAAACATGATCTTCTAAAAGAAGAAAAGTCCAGAAGAGCTCTGAAGTGAAAAAGCCCATTTTAAAAGAGACAACCACTAGGACCACAAGGTCAAAATCAGCAGTTGATAGGCAAACAGATTTAGACAAGCTTGCATAAGTTTTAGCTCATATGGAGGACAGGTAAAAGGATGTACCAGTGAAATACATTTTTTCTACTAGTAGTGTTTGGAACAACTCAATTTTCAGAATGTTTAAGTCTACCAAAAAAAATTCAAGTATTTTGTTGTGCATTTTTGAAAAGGAAACAAAGCATCATCGAAATTTCTGGTAGCATTATATTTTTTGCGCAATTACAGGTTTTTACCGGAAGTTCCGGTAGCATCTGTTTTATATGATTTTTGACAGTTGTGAGAAGAATTTTCAAGCTAATCCAAGAATGATAAGGGCTTTTAATGAAATGGACATGTCAAGTGATGTTTGATAAGTGGTTTTGAGGTTGTTAAAAGTCACATTTAATGAATAAACATGGGTTTTTAAGAAACAAGGTCATGGAGAGACAAATCAACAGAAAAGGAGGCAGGTTTCCAACACACTTAGTAGCACAATTAGATCTGTCTTCTTTCTTCCTATATACATATCCTATTAGTTATATTTCGGTAGTATATGTCTTTAATGTGATATAACTCCTATGTAATGTGAGGAAGAGTGGATCCTTCTTTTTAGGAGAGATGGAGTTGGCGCCTCTCTCTATAAATATCATTTGTAAATTCCATTTGAGGGTTGGATTTTGGTTGACCTGAAGACTTTTCATAATAAAGAAAACTCCTTTTTGTACTTCATGCTAGAGGATTTTTTGTTTCAAGGACTATATAATGTATGGTGTGTTTCTCTTATTATTTTATTCATTTGATTTATGAGTTGAACCAGTTAGAAAAGTATGAGTAAGAGAAATTTTAGAGGATATAATAGTTAATTATCTATTGTTTAGTCTTCTGCAAATCATCTATAAGTTGTGTAGAGTATGCTAGTGAAGGTTTCATGAAGGATTTATGAGATTCTTTATGCATGTTTTCTATTTTCTAAATGTTGTTTCTTTTATATAAAGCATAGTTTATGTAAAAGGCCACTCTTATAGCTGTGTTACTGATTTAGGATATGTTTATTTATTAGAATAAGTACCAACTATCTGTCACCTTTCATCTGTCACAATATGCTCCCCTATACTACAAATTTATACTTGCCACAACTTTCCAAATGCATGAAGGTCTAAAAGAGTAGAAATCATTTCAAACTCTTTAAGAAGTCATCCCACTATTCAAAATATTTACTTTGAAATGAACTATCATGTGTAAGGCTTACTATTTTGCATTCAACGAGTGAATCCTTGCGCTAACACTTGTGACATAGAAGGAAGATGGTACGAAAATCATCTTGGTATTATGATTGAAGCTTGGAACGAGCAGTGAGATCGTCTAGATACACAATGATAATATGAGCCAAGTCTTGAAAAGGTAGGACATGGCACGCTGAAAAGTGGCTCCAACATTCTATAAACCGAAAGACATGACCCTGTATGAAAAATTTCCCCACGAACTAGTGAAAGAAGTTTTAAATTGATCAGCATAATGGATACGTATTTGGCTATATCTATAGAATTAATCCATAAATGAAATAACCTCATTCCTTGCACACTCATCAACGATTTTATCTATGAATGGTGTGGGTAATTTTTCTTTGGGACAAACTTTGTTAAAATCATGAAAGTGAGTGCAGAAATGAATGATGCCTTGTTTCTTTAGGATGGGAAGAAGGTTGGACACCCATGTGGTGTATTCAATGGGGTAAATAAAACCATCCTGATTGAGCTGATCTATTTCAGATTTGATAGCTCACGTTTGGAAGGATGGATAGGCCTTTGTTTTTGGTGGATGGGAATGGCATCAGGCCATGTGTCGATATGGTTTTTAAAAATGGTAGGATCTAGTCCAGGAATCTCATAATAATACCAATCGAAAGCATTGTGGAATTATTTTAATAACTTAGTGTAAGCATCAATTTATTTCGGGGTGCATTGTGCCCTCAAGGTGATATTTTCTTCGATCCCTGGTTTATTCGAAATGTTAATTTTGATGATAAGGGATATGTTAGCCATATTTCCTTCTTAGAAATCATATGGTGCAGGAATGGTATTTTAAAACCAATCAACCTCACCATGGATGAATTATTTGGAATCCACAACATATTGATCATGGGTTTGTTGTGGAAGGAAGTATGCACGATGGTGCATATCGCCACAAGGATAGTCAAGGGTGGTCATAGCTTCCATAATATCTTCATCAGAAAGAATATTGGGGGAATAGAGGAAGAGAGGCCACCTGTTGGGGAAGTACCTAAAGCATCGTCATGAGAGACAAGGTTCACATGTGCATCATCAAAAGGGGAAGACAAATGAATAGTAGATGGGACATCTACTGATGTTGAGACTGAAGTGTTCAAAAAAGAAGGTTTAACATAATCACAGTAGGAAAATCCAAGAGAGTCCTAATACATCAATCCCATGGATGGTGAAAGGTAGTGAATAGGGGAAGAGTTATTCATCATCTCGACATCAGGAGGAGGGATCATGATGGGTGGTTGAGAGACCTCTTGTTCTGGCCTAACAGTGGGACACGAACCCGCAGGTAAAGGGGAGGTGGAATCAATACGAGTGACATCTAACTCTCGAAGTACTTGAAGAGTATCACGAAAATATTTGATACATGTACGGTGATGGGAATAATCTCCATAGTTATCACAAAAATTACAAGGGTGATTCATGCATAAGGTTCTGTTCTTTTTAGTTGACTCATTAAGGTCACATAGTCCTAAGGAATGTTCGAGTCAGGAAAGGTATCAGAGACCACATTTTTTTATATGAGGGAGCTTAGGACAATTATTGGTGGCATTCCTAAAAACGTCACACAAAGCGCATGAAGGAGTAGGATTTGGAGCCTTGTGAGGAGTTGGAGTTGTTTGGGGATCCTTGTATTTGTTTCCCTTTTTCTGGGATTTCCCCCCCTCATAGATGCTTTTGCAACAGGAGTGGTTTCCTATTGAGGTGGTTGTGGAACAGAACAAAAGGAAGGGATAGGAACAACAGGTTGAACCGAGGTTAAAGCAGTGTAAGGTTTGAGTTGACGAGGAGGAGTGTTTGCAGAAGGATCAATGTACCAGACTTATATCCCCAAGGTGATGTTAGGTAGACTCAACGTATCCATAACATGGGTAAAAATATTCTAGGTGGTAGGAATAAGAAATATATCTAACTAGAAGGGGAATGACCAGGAAGGATTGCTCATGTATTGTTAAGACCTAGTGGAATGGTTCTAGGTTGGAAGGGACTAGGAGAGATACCAGAAAAATGAAATGGACCTTAACAAATTATATCTTAATGCTAGGTTAAGTTTGGAGTAGCAGGTTGCGGCGGGGATGGTTTTTGTGAAGGTGTACCAAATCGTTTGTTGGAAGCCGATAATGATTGAAGAATGAAAAAATTGGAAGAGTTAGGATCAGAGGTGACAAACAGTAGGCCATAATAAGCACCAAGCAGCATGGAATATTTAAAGACTTCAGGAGAAACATTGGTGAGGAATGAGACAATATTATTACCAGTCATCAATGAGATAGTGGACAAAGGATAAATCTGAGACTGAGGATCATACTAATTCAACTCGTCGATAATGACAATATTTCCATTGTGAGGAAAGAACATCTTGCAAAAAATAGTAGATGCGACAACAAAATTGGCATAGGTGTAACTACGACCCAAGAGAATGTTATAATCTATTGGGGAATCAATGAATTCGATATCAATTAAGACCGTTTTACCGGAAATAGTAATTGGACAGTTGCGATATAAGCCAAGGGGTTGCGAGGGATGATCATCCCAAGCATAAAGAGTGATGGTAGATGGGGACAGGTCAGGTGAACCAAGATGCTTCCAAACACTAGCAGCCATCACACGGGTGGATGCACCTTTGTCTATGACACACCGCTAAACAGTGGCATTTCTTATGGAGACGGGTATTTGAAAGACAACATATGAAGGAAGGGGGAGGTGTTTTTATTTTTCAACATCAAATACAATCATGTGATTTTTAGAAGGATTCACATCACCGAAAGCAGAGAGTAGAGCTTTTCATTGGGATGGGCACGTCTAGATGAATTCCAGCATTGACATGGAAGCAAGAGACTACGCCAAGTAATCTACTATGTTATAGGTATGTGTAGATTTAGAAAAAGCAACATTTTGACATAATGGACCTTTGTGGATCTTGGGGACAACCTCTACCTTAAGCAGATGGATCTGTAAGGTACCATTTGGTAACGACAGAGGCTCAATGTAAACTTTCGGTTGGGAATTATTCGCTGACTTTGTAGGAGGATTGTCATATTGACGCGACCGAGTCTAGAGGTTGAATTTTTAAATATTGATTTCTTCGGAATTCATCATAAGGATCTGGTAATCATTGTGGCTATATTGGGAAGTTTTGGGAGCTGAATTACCCTGTGTGGTTTGGGAAGCTGTATATCCTCGATGAGGAAAAGGATTGGTAAGCACAAAAGTTTGTGATGAAGCAAGAGGAGGAGGAGGTGGAGCATTGGGTTGAGGTCCTCTAGAAGAAGTTTCTTGAGCTTCCCATACTTGGCACATATGAGGTAAAAGGGGACATTCATGATTATAATGGACAAAAATGTTGCAACATGCACAAAGTCTATTCGTACTAAGAGCCTTGTTTTTCTTGGGTTTTCCGCCCTGTTGTTGGGTTGCAGGATTAGGCTAGTTTCCCTGGGGGACATTAGGTGTTGGACCTTGGTTACCCTGATTACCCTGGTTACCCTGAGATGCTTGCTTCTGGTTACCTTTCCCCTTGTTTCGTCTCTTGGGTTTGGGGGGTTTGTTTGCACTCTGATGGGCATACACTTGACCTTGAGGAGGAGGTTGTTTCTGTGGCAGAGGTGGAGGAGGCATGGGATACTGGGGTGCTAGTGTCGATGGGGCTAGAGCACTAGGTGTTGCATAAATATAGTAAGGATATGGGGAAACATTAGGATGAATATGTGAGGAAAAATATGGCCCTAGAATCTATTTATGTGGATGGGAATATTCATATGATGTGCTTGACCTAGATAAGTGTTACCATGTGAAGGATTGGGAAGGGGGGATAAGTGTAACTGGAATTGGGTCCCCCTAGGTTTTACCATAACTCATCATAGTTAAAGAGTATGGTGGAGGTTGAGTGTGTGAAATGAATCCAACAATATTTTCTATGACATGAGATTCATCTACTGCATTAGTAGCACCAAGCCGAGGTAGATCGAGAAGGACGATATAAATATACCCTGACTATGCATACATCAGGTCATATGTCAAATCTACTTAGAGCACTTCTTCCTCAGATTGGGGGAAGTGGGATGCAACATATTTACCTATAGGGATAAAAGTGATCTAAGTAACCAATCCATATAAATAGGGTCTTCGAATTCTGGGGCCCTAAACATGCTCCTCCTTCTGCGCCATTCTTGAACATGGTCAGATAGGCGAGTGGCTTAAGTTTGACAGAAAGAAGTAAATATTTTGGTAACGGTGTCATAACGGAGAGGTAATTGAAATTATGATAGAAAGGTATTTCCAAGAGTCACAAAAGTGGAATGGGAGGCACCTAGTTGGTCCACATACCACTTAGCAGCAGCTCCAGTAAGGGTGCACTAGAAGACGCAAAGACAGATGGAGTATTTAGTGATAAAATTGGATTAACATCACATATGGAATGAGCGAACATGATTTGTTGGATCTGTTAGTGTCAGTATTTGCATCCTTCCACCATTGATCAAATTAACTCTTTCATTTCATGTTAGGGGGTCCCATCGTGAAATTTTTTTCATTTCACTAGGTTATGCAAAGATTTGGTCACTTGGTGCAAATTTAAATCAAGTTTCGCACTTTTCAAAAAAAAATATCACTTGCTAGCTCATTTCATCACTATGTTGAGTGTACATCATTCATGAGTCTTTATCACCTTTTCAGTCATGTCATCATGAATTCCATTCAATGAAGGTGTCCATTAGGTCTTAGGGTTTTCAAGGTCCATTAAACATCATTTCCATTTTATAAAATACAAACAAGTAAATGGTGACCAGTAAATTCACTTTACCATGAAAAGTTGAAATTTAATATGTAATTTTTATTTCCATTATGTAATTTTATGTTTTCTCAATATGTAATAAGTTCATGGTTCTAAGATAGCTAACAAATCAAAGTTCCATATGCTAATAAAGCTCAAAGTTTCAAAGTATAAGTGTTCTCAAATATATCAAATGATCAAACTCCAAAGATCAAAAGAAAAAGTGAAAGGTAAAGGTTCTAAGGTTTAAAGTGAATGTGAAGAAGAAAAGTGGGTCCCAAAAGAAAATTCATTCAAATCACCAAGTATAAATCCCATCAAAAGGAAAATAATGCACTCTTTTTCTCTAGATCATCGAGTTCCCACTCCCTTAGCTCTAAAATCAAGTTTGCAGTGTCAAAAACCAAGTTTTTGGGTGGCATTGCGCTCCTGGAGGCAAGGAGCTACACTCCTGGAGAAGGTGTTGCACTCTTGGTAGATAGGCAATGCACTCTTATCACTGGCACTGCACTCCTGCCTAGTTTCACTCCAATCTTCAAAAACTTTATGCAAGCGCTTCTTGTTGAACACCTAATCCTCTATGGGTAGGTGTGGAAGGTGAAGAGTCACAAAGGAGTCCAAGTGACCTTGGAATATGAATCCAAGAGTCACACCATTGTATTATAAATGTACATCTATGGTGAATAATATGAGTATCTCATGCTTATCTTTCTATGTGTGTGTTTAGTTTCTTCATACACCATGTGTGTGTTTAATATGGTATCAGAGCTGATACGTTCATAACCAACTCAACATTGTGTGAGCCATTTTTTTTGTGGCCTGTGTAAATCTGCATTCAGAAATTAATTTTTGCAGCATTCAGAAATTTTTTGCAGCATTCAGGAATCAATTTTTGCAGCATTCAGAAATTTTCTGCAACATTCAGAAATCCTTTATAGCATTCAGAAATTATTCTGTTGGGTTCATTAAGAAGTCTGTAGGTTTTCTCACTACTCCCTCCTGCATTCAGTTTTTACTGCTCCTAGCATTTTGTTTTATTGCTCCTGCCATTCTGCATTCTGAAAAAAAATAAAAAAAATTGAGTTCTTTATTGCAAATTCTGCAATCTCTTCCTACAATTTCTGCCTACTTTTTCTGCGCATTACTATGAAAACTCTACCATTTCTCATTACAATTAAAATTATTTAGCTTTGATGTGTTTTTCTTTCAAAAAAATTAAAAAAATAAAAATAAAATAAAATAAAAAAATTATTGTAGCCCACAGCCCTCATGGCCTCACAGCCCTCACACCCATTCCCCACCCCTTCTTCTCTTGCTCAGCCTGCACCCCCCTCTCCTCTTTGCACAATGATCCCTCGATGCCTACCCCCCTCTGCTTACGAAGCATTTCTCCCTCACATACCTTATGTCCCTCCCCACTCCCCATCACCCTCCTCTCCCTCATGCCTACTTGTCCCCTCACTGCTCCTGCTCACCCCATTCCAACCCACCCCTCACTCCCTTCACTCTCCCTACCCGCGACCTCACTCCCCCGCCCCTTTACGTAGCACTCGACCCTCCCCTCCCCTCTCCATAGTTTTCCCTCCCCTCGGTCGTCCCTGCCCTCACGGCTCTCCCTTCCTACTCGCCCCCTCCTCTCCATGCCCTCCCCTCTCACCATACTCGCTTCCCCTCTCCCCAACCCACCCCCTCACTCTGCTCCACTCCCCTCCCCACTTACTACCCACCCTCATTCATCCACCCCCCGCTCTCACAATCATCCACCTTCACTTCGCTCATTCCCGTCCTTTCCCCTCCCACACAGATTCTCTGCATTTTTATTATTTTCGGCCTCTTATTTTTAATTTTTTTTTTTAACAGTTAAAACCTCCCCCAAATAAATCCTCCCCCAGTTAAAACCTCTATTTTTTTTCCTTAAAATAAAAGACAAAAAATAAAAAACAACAGAAGAATAAGAGAGAGAGGAGATGGTAAATGGATAGATGGATTGTCTATATAGTGAAAAGTGACGTTTGTGTGCCATGTATATAAGGGTGACTCTTTGAAAAAGATTGACAATGTGAAGGCAAATGTTGAAAAATGGTCATTATTTTCAAAATAGCAGTGGCATCATAGATTCACTTATACTTTTGCCACAAATAATTTTTGGAATTTTCCTTCATTTTATTGTGAAGTAATATATCAAGCTCAAGACCATCTGCTCATCGATAGTGAAGCATCCAAGCTTGTGAATATCTTTTTGTTGAATCAGAGTTGTTGGTGTAAAACAGTTCTTTGAAGAAGAGAGAAATCATCTACCTTAAAGGGTTATTGCATAGTGGTTTTTGCTGCACATCTACAAAATATTTGCAGTGACATTGCATTTCTTCTTAATTCATAGTTGCAGTCAATGTTTAACTTTGAGTTGTTGAGAAACTGTTGAACACTTCTATGTTGTGAGTCATTATTGCTTGTTGATCAAACGGCCAAGTCTATACCTTGAGGTCCTCCATAATTTGAGTAGCAGATTTTGTTCTTTGGGAATTCCATAATTGGAAGTTCATGAAAGAAAAGGGTCTTTGAAGTCATTTGTATTTTTGAAATTGAGTCGAGTCACATTTTAAACGGGTGCATTATCGGTTGAAGCCGACACCCTTTATTTCTTGAGCCTGAATTGTTGAAAAAATGGCTAAAATCAATGATGCACTAGAGTTGTTGCATAACCTCATTCATTCCATTGTTCATGATATGGTAAAAATGAGTAAGAGCGCTCTTTTTAATATTCAAACTTGCTTGCAAGATGCACAAGAAAAAATTGAGTTTTTGCAGTTGGAGTCTCAGCTTCAGCAAGATGAACTTCAACAAAAGAGTCATCATTCTGAACCTGTTTCTGTTTAGAACATTGAGAAGGACTCTCATCAGTAGCAAGAAAATAAAGTTGTAGTCGATTCACATTCAGTTCATTTTACAAGAGCAGATTTACATGTAGATGCAGCAGCTCAGTCTGCACTTCCCAAGCCCATCATCAGACCTTGGGAAGAGCTTGTCCGCAACAAGCACATAACTAGTCTTAGATATGAAAAGGAGTTGTCCTTTCATATTCCAGACTACTCAAAGCCCATAACATTTCAGAGTGTCGGATTTCTTCATGACAATTCACCTGCAGTTGTTCCAGATCCTGCTCCTCTTCCACAGCAACAACAACAACAAATTGTAAAATTCCAACACTGTGATCGAGTTGGCCATATGAAATATCATTGTTTTGATCTTCATCCATGCAAGAACTATGGTCGACACACCCATTCTTCACACATATGCTTTAGAAAAAAGCCTCCTGCAAGAACAAAGATTCATCTTGGATGGGTCGCTTCTTGGAAATGGGCATCAACAGCCAAGAAGATGTTTAAGTTGCATGTCAGAACTTGTTCTAGAATATTGAAAAAACTTGGAGTTGAGTTTTCGCCATCATCTCACCTTGTACTTGACAGGGGGGGAAATGGAGGTCTTCTACAAGCTTCGAAGACACAGAAGTTCAAGCGAGCCTGAGCCACAATTCGTCATTGCATATTTAGAGTTTTAGCCAGAGACACAGTAGTTCAAGCGAACCTGAGCCACAATTCATCATTCTAGATTCAGAGTTGTAGCCAGAGACATGGATGCCCATGAGCATGCCTTTGGTTGATGGACAGCCTTAAACCATCCATGTGAGGTTGATATTCTTCCTCTTTAAGAAAACTTCCTCTAGCAGAAGAATTCAGCTTCTTGCTAGTTTTGGTTGAGTTCTAGTAAATGCATCAAGCATTCCAGTGTTGGTGGTCATCCTTAAACCATCACAGGTTGTAGACTTCCCTTCTTTTAGGTTGAAGGTATCCCTCTTTAAATATGAGGGAAAATTCCTCTAGCAGAAACCCTTAGCTTCTTTCCAGTTTTGGAAGAGTTCCAAGAACTGCAATAAGTGTTGTGTTCCAGTGTTGGTGATCATCCTTAAACCACCTCTTTATGCCAACATTTCAGAAATCTGATTTAGCCTAAGTGCTGCCATGCATACTTTGCAGATTTGTATTACAACTCCCTTCTTGGACTCACACATACCCCTTCGGATTAAGAGGGGGGATTTTTAACACCTAATCCTCTATGGGTAGGTGTGGAAGGTGAAGAGTCATAAAGGAGTCCAAGTGACCTTGGAAGATGAATCCAAGCGTCACACCATTGTATTATAAATGTACAGCTATGGTGAATAATATGAGTATCTCATGCTTATATTTCTATGTGTGTGTTTATTTTATTCATACACCATGTGTGTGTTTAACACTTCTAATCACCAACAAGGGTTTCTTCAGCTCCAAGCAAGTAAGCTACACTCTTCAGTACCCTCCTTACATGTCATGATTGCAAACTTCCTGGTGTTCACTCTCCTTGTTTAAAATTTTTAGTTTTCAAGCTAAGAAACCCAATATTTCATTCCTACATCCAAAAATTGTTCCCTAGACCCTACATTCCTTCCCCACATCCCAGAAATCATTGTCTTTATCCCTATATCAATAAATCCCCATTCCTAAGACACATTCCCCAAAACCCTAGCTCCTAGGCTACAAATTTCCTAGGTAGCATCCCTATACCTGTAATAAATTTATAAATCCCATTTCCATAAGTATTTTTATCCTCTATCCCTCCGCTAACCCTTTCCCATGCCCATTTCTCTCATTTCCCTCACTTTTCTACAAACCCTAGCCTATTGCTACATTTTTGACACCTTCCTAGGTTAGGGTTTTGATTTTCCATTTTGGACCTCTTCCCATTACTCATTTATAGAAATTCAACCTCCATACACTCTATAACATCTACTCCTATTGCCCAAAATTTCTCCAAGAATTTATACCGCCCCTAACCCCTTCATTCCCCTTCGTCTACAAGACAGTCCTAAATCCCCTATTTTCCCTACATTTCTGGAGTAGTCTTGGGAAAATAAATTTTTATCCCTAATAGAGTATTCAAATGACTTGCGTGATAGGTCAAATGACAACTAGACTGGACGCGATTTCCAATGAGCTATCATGAGCTCAATTGGGAGTTCATGAAGGCCTCCAAAAGTGACCTGCAAGAGAACGTTGTGTTTTTTGCACCCCCATTTTTCACGTTTTTACCAGTCTTGGGAAACTTGGATTTTTAGGGTCTATACTTGATCATTTTTAGTGCTTTATAGATTCAATGTGTAGAAGACAGAAATAGATTTCCAACGAGCTATCATGAGCTCAATTTAGAGTTTGGATAGGCCTCCCCAAATGGCATGCAAGAAGGCATCACGCTCCTAGCGTTTTGGCACTGCGCTCCTGGGCTTGGCGTTGCACTTCTTCTAGAGGCCTCCAAATTCAAAAAGAAACCCACAATTGGATTCAAAAGGCCGAAAAAAGGCAAGTTTGACACTTTTCAAAGAAAAATTGGATAATCTGGCAAGGATAAATGGCTAAAAACACCTCAAAAATGACATCTCTGCCCTCATTTTCAGGTAGATGGTGTGCTCCTGACCAGTATTGGGAGATTGAATTATTGGAGGGATAAAATTCATTATTTTTGGAAAAAAATCACATTTATGGAAACTAGACAGGACATGATTTCCAATGAGCTATCATGAGCTCAATTTGGACATCAACAACCCCTTCTAATGCTGAACTGAAGATGGCGCTGCACTCCTGACACTGGCATTGCGCTCCCAACACTGGCACTGTGCTCCTGGCCAGTGACTGGTATTTCTGATTTTGGTGGGATTCATGTGGTATTGTAATTTGGCATAGTTTATTCTTTTGTTGCATATGTATGAATGTTTTGTACTTTCCATGTTCATTCCACTTCTATGATATGTTTGGTTCTCAAGTTTGATAAGCAGAATACATATTTTATGCTCTGTTTTGGGAGAATCACCATAATTTGTTTCATTTCTTCAGTTTAAAAGGAATTCATGTACTGTCGTGCTCTTTTTAGCACCTCACCACTCTGATCCATCTCACGTAATAACCTTATAGTGTTAGAGTGCATACCTACCTTTCCCCATCAAATGCCTGCAGTTATGATCTTATTTTCCCTGACCTAGTTACCTCTTTGACCTAATTCACTCATCCAACACCTGAATAAACCAATCAAAACCCTTGTACTACTATACCTAGCCTAAAACCTAATTGATCCAACCCTCTTGGCTGTGATCCCTTGGAGAGATCCCTCTTCTGCCTAGTAGGGCTAGCTACTTGGCAAGAGCTTGGTTTGTGGTTATATTTTTTGGTCTCTTCTCAGCCTTGGATATCCATTGGAGTGCTAACAGGATCTTCTCTGGGATTTCCTTCAAATTTTGGAATGTCAAAAGGAATATTATTAGGAATAGTAGGGTAATTTGGGTCATTGAGAAGAGGGTCATTGATAAGCTGGCTAAAATCAAGGAGACTTAGACCAACCATAAAGGGTAGCAATGTAGGAGGAGTGACCATACTGTTAGAGGTTATTCTTGTGGGGTTAACTTGGTTACCACCTTGGTTTCCCGCACCCACGTTGGTGTCTGACATAGTGGTGGTACAGGTTTGGGAAGACAAGGAATCAAAGGAAGAGCTGGAAGAATCAATAGAACCAAAGTCAGAATGAGGAATTGATGAAGGACTAGGAGAATGAACTCTAACTCGATGAGCAGTAATATGTACTAAAGGAAACTAGGGAAGAAGGCCATGAAGTCTCCATGACAAACACCTAGGTGGCACAATGATGTCAAGACAATGATGACTCAAAGGACTAAAGGAAGATAAGGAAAACAAAAAAAAGAGCAACAAACAACAAGAAAACACCTAGTGCAATGGTGCCAAGTGTAAAATAACTATTAAAATGCTACTCTAATTCAAGAAAATAAGTCTTATAAAAAAAATGGCCTCTAGCCTATAGGTGGTATAAATCCCAAAACAAGTCCTAAATCTATTGTTTCACATGGCCTTCCAAAAGACTTCTTACTTGACAAAATCTGATCCCCGCAAGTAGAGTTATCCAAAGAAAGGTGGGGTAGAGAACCGACTGTTGCCCACAACCATTCCTATAGGGTGTTTTCCCATGATTGTTAAATATGGTTACCTTCATCCCATGAGGATGGTAAAGTCTTTAGTTTCTTGGTGATAATCCATCACACAGGATTCCCTACCTCGGTTTGGGTAGCCCCGAGGAGAACCACTCGCACGATGACCTAGCCTAACTTCTTATTAATCGGGTTTTTTACGCACTACGAATTTGGACCGTGGGATGGTGAAGGATTTTAATCTCCCTAATAAGTCAACTTTTATGTATCAATGTAGGTGATTGATGGGTGTTATTGGAATCCTATCCCATCGACCTACACCAAACTACACAGATTTTTTAGCCATGGTTCCCAAGTGAGCTTAATCTATGTGTGTTAGATTATTATTACGTGGCTTGTTTCAAGTCTTGGCTAAGTGGTGTTAACCAAGCTCATGTTCGCATAAGGTGTGCAAGTGTGTGTGAAAAGTGCATTCAATGTATGAGTTAATTGAGCATGTTTTATGGTGTCATGTGTTGTTGAAATAAAGTGATCAAAAAACTGTAAATAATGCTATAAATGGACAGTAAAATAAAAAGTCAATCCAAGCACACAAACCCACCCAAAAAGGCTATCAAACAGATAAAAAAGAGGTCGAAAACAAGCTACCCAAATACTCAAAAATGGCCTAGAAGATCTATTGTCAAAGGGATTGTGATCTAAAGACACTAATATATTGTAAATGGTGCATACACAGAGAAAAAATCAACGTAAAAAATATTTCCAAGGATAGGAAAAAAGTTCTAAAACCTAGGACACATAAGGGGATCCTAAGCGGGAAAGGAAACACTAAACTATAAAGGGAGTAAAATGATGAAGAAACCTATCCTAGAGGGCTGCAAAATAATGGATCAGACTCTGAAAATCATTGGCTGAAAATTTTGTACCCTAGACTCCCTAACTAAGCAAATATCTTCCTAAAAGGTAGAGGTATAATCTAAACCATAGGGGGGGTTTTTTCTTTCCTCAGATATAAAAAATAAGAGAATAGAGGCCAAGGGGTGACTATGGAAAGAATATAAACCATGCCCAGTACACACACAACATAGTCGGTAATTCTGAAAAAAAAAAATAATAATAAAAATAAATAAAATAAAAATACAATAAAAAATAAAATAAAATAAAATATAAATTAGAAATTAAAAAAAAAATTAAAAAAAAAACTGGAAAAGTGCAAAACACAGTTTCTGACCTGAATAATGTGTTGAAGTGTGGATAGGCCAAAAAGTGCGTTCCAAAATGCAGATAAGGGGTTGGAAAGTGTGTTTTTCTCCCGAGACTCTCGGTCAATAGATCTCACCCAAATTGTTTCCTCTCTTGCTCGGCTGGTACCTGTGACCTGCGGAAAGATATGGAAAACCAACAGAATCCAAAAAAAAATTCCAGAAAAAGAAAAGGATCTAAAAATAGAAATCTAGAGGCTAAAAATAACTTAAGAAAATAGTGAAAAGAATTGAAACAACAGTCACCAAGGATCTGAATTACTACACCAGTGGAGTCATCATTTGTTAGTGACCTTGTAGCTAAAGACCCAGAGCAGTTTCCATTTGTTAGTGTAAATATTTCGGGAAGATTATGTAGGAAAATCCTCTCTGCGGACAGAAACGATCCCTCAAGCCCTAGAGTGGGTCTAATAACAACAAGGAAAATTAGAAACCTACATTCCTAGATTGTACATGCATGCAGATTGTGAATAGATCACTTACCTCAATATGATGCTAATTCTCGTTTGAATCCTTTGGTCCTTTGCGTTTTGTGGTCAGATCTTTGCCGCTACCGACACTTGGTTACCATCACAAGGGATCAAAAAATAAAAAACGTGAAATCATAACATATATAATGCATATACAACCTAATTAGATGATCAAGGAAAACTAAGAATCCAATCACACGTAAAGACAAGAATGGAAAGCACGAACCAATCGTATTATATTAAAATAGAGAGCGGGAGCTACAACCTATACCTTGATGTTGCAACTCTCCTTCGACGGGTCTTGATCCGGGCACGTCTCCAAAGCGCTCTTTCAACTCGATGTGAAGGGAAAAAGGTCTCAACTCTCGCTTGGTATCTATAACAACAAAATTTCTCTTTGTTGTTCTTCTATCTCCATTCTAACCCCCATAGCTATGGGAGATTGTCCATTATATAACAAAAGGAGGAGGGAGCATGGATCCACTTTAGGTGGGGAAATGGGTTATCCCTTTGAGTGGTTCCACTTTTTTAGGAACAAAGAGCCCAAAGGGAGAAGCTCGACTCTATCCTCAGGAACAAATAACCAGATCTCCACTACGAAGCTTCCATATCTCGAAGCTTCGCTTCCACTTTTAAAAAAATTCCTAGAAGAGGATCGGCGTGAGTATGATCCTCATTCCAGCACCGATCAGCGTAGCCCTAGACCAAAAAGAGGCTATCAGCGTGAGCAAGACACGGAGAGGGTGCGCCGCTCCAGATAATTAGGTTTTCAAGGAGCTACTTCGGGAATGGTCAATAGAGAGATTGTTCATTGTGATGAAGAGGACATGAAGGCATATTTTCATGATGGAAAATAGGCACAGGGGTCACTATTTGGGGTCGCCAGGGTGAGGAACAGGGAGTACAGATATAATGACAAATTGATGTGTAACAGATGTACCAAAAATGCTTCACTTAAGTCGCTGGTTACAAGTGACCCTAACAACAAAATATGGCTTTTTACGCTACAGATATGTAATGAAAAAACAAGAAACCCCTGAAGCAAAAATATTGTATGTGATCCAAAACATAAGACAAAAATAAAGAAAAAATGCAATAACCCAATGGAAGAACACTTTTAAGTGAACAATATTTTATTAAAAACACCTCGTGAAGGAGTTCTACAACAAGGGTCTGCAAATCCCCCTCCATGGGATGTGTCCTTTGATGTCCTTTTGCTTCAGCGATATTTTCCCTCTCTCAGTGGTAAAAAACCCAAAACAAAAAATCGAACTCAAGTGGGAGCTCAAATGTGAGAAGATGATAATGGTGACGATGATAGTGATCATGGTGAAGAATGAATGGAAAACCCTCTTATTTATAACAAAGTATTGGCCTAAACTAGGAATTAGGAAATAATAAAATATTATTGACTAAATCCAAATATAATTGTTAGGAGTACTTTATTATATTTTTTGAAGAGGGAAAAGATATTCAAAATGGTCAAATATATTTATTTAAAAGTAATTAACAAATAAAATGATTTATCAATCACTTCGCGCGGATTAGGAAATGTGTGAAATTTAAATAATTATTAAATAATGGTTTAATAATTATTCCAAAAATATAATTAATGAATAATAAATAAATAGTGATTTATTTAATTATTCCTAGGTGATTTTATTAAATGTGACAAGGAATAATTATCAAATAATGATTTAATAATTATTCGTAGAGATTTTTTAATTTTTTTGGTAGTTTAGACTAATCCTAATCTTTTCATTTTTTCTCCTCCCATCCCACCCACGGGTTTCGAACCGATGACCTTGCAGATAGAGTGCTTTAACAGTGCACCCCATCACCGACTGCTCTACACCACGTGGGCTCATTTGTAGAGAAAATTAAATAAATAATGATTTATTCAATTATTCTCATGAGGTTTTTTAATTTTAACCAGAAATAATTTAATAATAACAATTTACTAAATTATTTCCTATAGTGAAAGTGATTTTAATATGGTAAAATTAATCCTACATGGTATATTTTGATCCACCTAATCATTTTTTAGGTGATAACAACCTCCATATCTAGCATTGCAGATGAACCCAAGTGATTTCTTGGGTGTTCAAATGCCAACAAATTTTACTATTGTGTAATAATCTATGGGATTTTCATTAATAAAAGACAAAGTTGTTAAATTTTCTACTAATAGTTGGGAATGAAGCTATAAGTTCCTATTAGAGTTTATTTGGGGAGTTACATTGTTACTAAAGTCCCTAGATACTTCTAATCCTTTGAGATGCCAATGAGAAATTCCTTAGAAGCACTATATGGCATCAAGCATCATGATATTTAGTATTTACCATTCTAATTTATTTCGAGGCATAATGAATAAAATAATAGTAAATAGATGAATAATTTTACCCCATGCATTCTCTAAGGATACCCATGTTTATATTAGAAGAATTCCAAATCCACAAGCACACCTAGATAATATGTTAACTATGGTTCAAAAAAATGTATGCCAAAATTCCACGAGTCAGTTTAGAAACAACCCCTACAACAACAACATTCTTTTAGGGATCGGTTTTGCAATAACTATTTGCAATTAAAAATTCATTAAAAACAAATGCTGCAAGGCAACCTAGTCCCTCCCATTCAAGTGGAAATTATGCTTTAAAAATTTGCAAATTGACATATGAAATGGAAAAATTAATTTCCTACTAAGGGACAAGGACTTTAGTGGGTAGTAACCACTAATAAGTCTGCACATTTACGTTTACCCACATAAAGTGAGAAACCTATATGTTGCACTCTTTCCCAATTGTATCTTTTATTTAAGATCCTCTGTGAATAAGTTAATCACTAACACCCTTTCATGTTTATCCATTTATTTTTGTATGTGAAGGTCACCATAAATAAGTGTAATTTCATTTTTTTGGACTCGTACATACAAAAAGGATTATGATGAATTTATGTAGTTTAACACTTGTAAGTCATGAAATATTCACAATATCAGTACTTGCATTTTCTAGCACAATTAACTCAAGGATGTGATGCAGTTAGCCTGCCTTGGGTCAATCACATGAAAACTTTAGAGTATCAATACTTACATTTTCTATCACAATTAACTAAATGATGTGTTGCAATTAGCCTACCCTCAGTCAATTACATGAACTATACACATGTAACCATGTCATCACCAATTAAATATAACAAGCGATCCATTAAAAACTATACTTCTGTAGAAAGATAATTTTAGAATCTATATATCCAAATAATATTGCACTACTTTTAGAACCTGTGGGATTCTGTCCAGACTTAATTATGCATGTAAACTATCTAATTCAATATTAAATAATGAACAGACTTTTTTTTTCTTTTCAGCCAATCCACATTTTACCTTAGTTGAAATGATTACATACATGAAAACTTGTCTCAAAGGTAGAAAACCTCTGGGCCAACACACATGTTCATGTCTCCAACTTGGACGGTGGATTAATTATGCCAATGACCATATGAGAACCCATAAATTAAATTTGGATTAGTTATGTCAATGACTAGATGAGAACCGATAAATTATTTTTTACTTTCCCCATATGGGAACCAAATATGTATTTAAAAGCTTGATTGCCTAATCTTGTTGTTTAAGTGTAATGAAACCCAAGCCTTTTAAAAACTGAAATTCAACTGTAATAAGCTCTAATTGTAGAGTAATCAGTGTGTATTTTCAAGGAGTATGAATTTAAATTGACATCACAGTTTTGAACTGTCACATGTTCAGTTTCATAGGTGGCCATAATTACAGAGTTCGTGTAATTTAATGATGGCATGCTAGTTACACTACATCTTGTAAAATAATCCTTTTGTATAAAGAGCAATTACCAAGCCTTTAAAGACATCAAGGCTAGAAAGTGCTAAACTACTACTTGAAAAAAATTAAAAATAAATCAAACTAGGCATGGCATATTACAACTCAAGAAATAAACAACCATGAAAATACATTATTTCTCCCCATGGATTTCCATTGTTTGAATATCATTCTTCATTTCAAATTTCCAGTAAGTCAAATTCGCCCTCAATAAGGGAAGACTTAACCCACAAGTACTTGCAAGTCATTGATGGGAAAAAAATTTGACTATGCAAAAGGAGCCAAGTGTTTTCTCAAGCCAGGTCGAACTCCTGACCCATTTTCCTCACCAAGTAATTTTCCAAGTTGAATCAGTGACTATGCAAAAGCCGCAGAGACTCGAATTCAACAAGAAACTTGCAAACTTTCAACAATAGTACATGCAAAATCTCCAAAAGAAACAGATTTCAATTGTCACAGATTATATACAATTTTATAAGAAGGCTTTAATTATTATACAATAAATTAAAACAAGGTCAAGAAGCTTAATTATTATACCATAAATTAAAACAACATCAATAAGCTTGATTATGTTAATATTTTTAATGGAAAATGTACAAGATCGAAACACATGCTTACATTATATTGTTACTAACAAAATCCCAGAAGTAAATTAATCCAATGAAAAAAGGAACCAACAAATACCATTTTAGTTTTTTTGTTGTCTAGTGTTCGGAATAGCTCTACATGCCAATTCCCAATATAAAAACATATTTCACCAAATATATACAATATCTTTACCCCATTCCTACAACGATTGAAGTATAACGTTATAAACCAGAACCACATCAAGAAGCTCCAGTATATTGAGGCTTTTAAGATAGAAAATCCAATAGCATACCTAAATTATATTGCAACTCTCCATTACTGATAGAAGCTTAATGTAAATTGATTAGATAGTCAAAGGACATATGGGAAACATTTTTACATTTTCTAGGAGTTGGAAATATTTCAGTAAATTTCAAGAGTTTCAAATAACCATAGTTGTACTACTAATGCTACAAAGTTTTAGGTTATGCCATCCCTACAACAAGAATCCATAGAGTTGACAACATATAAGAATTATTGAGGCGTGTGCACTGTAATTCTATTTATTCGAACCCGCAACATGAGAATTCCATTGAACACCCTGCGACTCAATATGATAGAGATGTTGTAACATAATGTACTGTAACATAACATAATTTAAAATTTTTAACTTGGTAAAAATAAAATAAAAAATAACTTTATAAAATAAAATAAAAATCACCCATATTATTCATGTGGAATATAGTTTCTTTAAAGGGGGGAATTGTAGAAATTATATAACTTATGTGTTATATATCCAAGATTCTCCTGATCACACACTATTTTAACTTCATGCAAAATACAAAATCTATTCCACTATTGATCATCACATGCGAAAATTAAATCAATTGCAATGCACACATGAAACCATAAAAATTCACACACATTAACACAGTTTTTTAACGAGAAAACCTGAAGCTAAAAACCCCAACTATTTGTATATAATATATGTCATAGAGATCATGTAACAATCCTCATACAAAGCTGAACATGTCAAGCTCTTAGTACAATACAATCGCTACACAGTAATCAGGCTCGATCTTGCAAATCCATGCACCGATCTCTGCCACCTGCTAGCCTGCCTCTACTGCACAATCCCTGGTGAAGAATGGCTTTGAATGAATTCAAGTCCACCAAGCTTGCACTGTACAGTCCTCATTGGCATCTCCATTGAGTGTTGGATGCAATCAATGCATCACTATAGTCACAACTGATAGTCACACTTGCTCTTTCACCTACCTCTCCACTGGTCTCCACTGAAATTTTCCATGCACTGTAGTTAACTGATGTATTATTCAGTTGATTAATGAGTTATTATTTAGTGAATTAATTAAATAATTAATTCACACCACTCTCACTAGTGTATCAATCAGTTAGACTAGATACAACTAGATCAACTGACTCTAGCTGAGTCAAATTGAATACAACTCCACCAACTACTTCTATAACTCCACCAAACTCTGTCACATGAGTTCTAACTGAATTCCTCATGCATTAGCTCCAGTAAACCCTCAGGAATAGCATAATTCCTTCTGGCAGCTGTTGTGCCACATCTGTGCACTTAACTGAAGTGCTCCAAGAGAATAAGATAATGTTTAGAGTCCAAATATTATTAAGATCTAATAATATTCGACATATCTATTTTTAGACTGGCAATCTAAAAATAGATTCTGCCCAATATGTATAAAAATAGAAGTCCATCTATTTTTCCAACTTGACCAACCATCCACAAATAGCAGCCTGCAACTCATAGAATATGATCGACATGTCTAAAAATAGATAGTCTAAAAATAGACTTTGCGCCAAAAATAGCCTGCGGGCCCACTTAGTGAAGGCGACTCTTTTCACTAAGCTCATCATCTTGTTGAATCTCAACACTCCCTCTCAACAAGATAGGGATTATCTGCCACCCCAATCCTGTCTCTATGGTATTTGAATTTTCTCCTGGTGAGCACCTTCATCAGAATATCTGCACCCTGATCCTCCATAGGAATGTAAGAAAGTAACATGATCTTCCGCTGCACACAATCTCTGATGTGATGGTACCGGATGTCAATCATGAAACACTGGATTAACTGAGAGTTTAATGCAACTCTGATTATCACAATATATCATAGTAGGATCTAAGTGTGAACTGAACAACCTGGCCAGGATCTTCCTCATCCATATAGCCTCGCATGCAACCAAACTTGCTGCCATGTACTCGACCTCTGTTGAACTAAGTGCCACAGATCTATGTTTCCTGCTGTACCAAGAAACTACTGTAGACCCGATATTGAATATCCCTCCAGATGTTCTCTTTCTGTCCGTTGGGCTCCCTGCCCAATCTGCATCTGTGAAGCCATGCAGCTTCAACTCATCCGACTGTCTGTACCATAATCCATATCCCTATGTGCCCTTGAGATATATCATGACATGCTTGCCTACCTTCCAAAAGAGCTTGGTAGGCTTAACCATAGCTTGTGAAAGCTGGTTAATAACATAGCATATGTCTGGTCGTGTATTGACTAGATACATGAGTGAACCAACCAACTTTCGATAAACAATGGCATCCACTATCTCTGCCGATGTAGCATCCTCTTTCCTCCAACCACCAGGAAGAGGAGTGTCGATAGGCTTGCAGCCTTGCATGTTGAACTTCTCCAATATCTCCTGGGCATACTTTCCATGAGACACAAACAATCCACCCTTCCATTGCCAAATTTCCAATCCCAGGAAATAATGAAGGAGGCCCAAGTCCTTCATCTCAAACTCCTTTGCAAGATCTGCCTTGCATGAGTGTATCAACAGATCATCACCTGTTAGTATCAAATCATCTACATAAAGTACAATGATTATCAACTTACCCTCCACCACAATCT
The DNA here is from genome assembly GCA_034641835.2 of Pinus albicaulis. NCBI lineage: Eukaryota > Viridiplantae > Streptophyta > Pinopsida > Pinales > Pinaceae > Pinus > Pinus albicaulis. Next base: position 738,387,183 of record CM076582.1, read on the forward strand.
GGTAGAGGTTCGGATATGCCTCACTCTTGGTGAATCCAAGTCCGGTGAAATAACTGTCTATCCGTGTGTACCAAGAACGAGGTGCTTGTTTCATCCCATACAGCGCTCTTTTGAGCCTGCACACATGCGAATCGCTGCTGAAGATTCAGAATCATTCAGGCTACTCTATGTACACCTCCTCCTCAATGACTCTGTTGAGGAACACAGTCTTCACATCCATCTGATGAATGTGCCAACCCATCTTCGCTGAGAGAGCAAGGATGGTCCGTATGGAAGAATACCTTGCGATAGGTGCAAAGGTTTCTTCATAGTCGATCCCCTCGATCTGTGAGAAGCCCCGGGAAACAAATCTTGCCTTGTACTTCTCGACGCTCCCGTCAACAGCTTGCTTCACTTTGTAGATCCATCTCGAACATACCACTGATTTCCCTTCTGACCTTGGGACAGTCTCCCATGCACTGTTTCTGATAATCGAATCATACTCTTCCACCATGGCATCTACCCATGCAGGGTCCTCCACAAATTCCTCGAAAGAATATGGTTCTGTCATGATACACTTTCTCATGAGAGCCATGTATCCAGTAAATCGGTCAGGTGACTATCTTTGTTTGCACTGTGATGTAGGTGCTCCTACATTCTGCGTTGCATCAAGATTTAGTCGCTCAGCTTCTGTAGTGTGCTTCCGCCCTCTGATGTTTGGTGTTGCATGAGTGGTTTCTTTCACTCCATGAACCTCCTCTTGTGGCTGATCCACATCCTGAGGCTCATCTTTAGGAACTAGTAGCTCCTCATCTGCATGCAAGTGTAGCTCCCTCTCAAGCAACAACTTCATGGCTTTCTCCTCATGAAATTTGATATCCCATCGCACAACAGTCATCCGACTGTTTGGAAAATACACACGATAATTATGGGGTGTTTCTGTGTACCCCACAAATATCCCAACCTCTGCGGTCGGCTCCAGCTTATTCCTGGCATCCTTCATCACATGAATGTAAACAGGTGAGCCAAAAATCTTCAAATGAGAAATATCAGGCTTCTTACCAGAAAACTCCTCTTCGCGTGTACTCATGCTAAGTACTCTATGAGGACAATGGTTTTTCACATAAATTGCAATGTTGCATGCTTTAGCCCACAAGTGTATGGGAAGGCCCTGATCATGCAACATCGCCCGTGCAGCACCCACGATTGTTTTGTTCTTTTTCTCCGTGACCCCATTCTGCTGTGGGTTATGAGGCGCTATGAGCTCTCTTCGAATTCCTTCTGCGCTACAAAAGTCTTTGAATTCGCCAGAGATGTATTCACCACCGTTATCACTCCTTAGAGATTTCACCTGCTTCCCCGACTCTTTCTCAACCAGCGCCTTGAACTCACAGAACTTTGAGCATGTCTCGCTTTTCTTCTGCATGAAGAAGATCCAACACTTATGAGAAAATTCATCAACAAATATCACATAATACCTGTGCTTTGCTGTCGAAGCTACTGAGAAAGGTTCACACACGTCTGTGTGAATTCTCTTAAGGATCGTCGTGGTGCGACTATCCTTCTCATGAAAATTGGTCTTCACAAATTTTCCCAAAGTACATCCCTTGCACTGATCTGACTGCGCAAGTGTACCCTTGGGAAGCCCGATTGAAATCTGCTACAAAATTTTCAAAGCACCATGGTGAATATGGCCCAATCTCCTATGCCATAATTCGCCCTCATCCCGGCTCACCACTCCTTCTGCTTAGCTTGCCATTGCTACGCATCCATCTACCTGCAATTGATAAAGGTTCTTAACTCGAACCCCTATCCTCTGGGTTTCACTAGTTGCTTTACTGTGTAAGAAAACCTTTCCCTCGCTAAAAACAATATCATATCCCTTGTCTTCCAACATCGCCACAGAGATCAGATTCTTCTTCAATCCTGGAACATGCATGACATCCTTCAATATGAAAGGTTTGCCAGACTCCCTTTCAAAGGAAATGGTCTCGATACCAGTCGCACTATATCTACCATCATCGCCCATCTCGATGTGCACTCCAAGATCCTTCTCATCCAGATCACTAAACAAATCTTTGTCTCCGGTCATATGGAAAGACGCATCACTGTCAAGAAACCACACTGATCCCATCACACTTGAAACCAAGCATGCGATCAGCAAAAAATCCAGCTCAAACTGCGACGCTAAGCACTCTCCAACTGCAAATCCAGCAGCCTGCTCATTTTTCTTCTTTTGTGGACAATTAGTGGTGTAATGTCCATGTTGGTGACAGTGAAAGCACTTCACCTTGGACAAGTCCTGCTTCTTGCCTTTCGCACCGGATTGAGAAGGATTTTTCTTTCCCTTCCCTTTCCTTGCTTTGGCAGCCAAAGCGCAATTTTATTCATCTTCATTCTTTGATGAAGATCCATCCCTAGCACCCCGCCTTATCTCCTCCTGCACAAGATCCGACCAAAGTCGCTCCCATCCCGGCAGTTTCTCCCGACCATTGACAGAGTCCTCGTAGCTATGCCAACTCTTCAGAAGCCCAAGGAGAGCCAAGCTCACCAATTCCTCTTCATCTACAGTAACCCCCACACTTCCCAGCTCATCCCTGCACTGGAAAAACTTCGTGAGGTACTTGGGTATACTTTCGCCTTTCTCCATTTTTATTTTTCTGAGCTTGTCTTTAAGCGCCAACTTCCTTTGGTCACTTCTGCTTTGGAACAATTCTGTCAAAGCTTTCCACATCAAGAATGGAGAAGCTTTACCATGAAGGCTGGACACTATGTGATCCTTCACACCTTCCAACAGAATGCTTCCACATTTTTCTGTCTTATTTTCCCATGCGTCAAGTGCAGCTACATCGCTAGAAGCAGGTTTTGGAATTTTTGCATCTATGAACTCCTTCAACCCATTATCATCCAGCACCGCCTCCATATTGTCCTTCCATGCAATATAATTAGAGCTGCCCTCAAGGGAATACTCCAATCACAATCTGTTGAAAGACATTTCAATGAATGCTCAACTTCGACACCAAGAAAACCCTACAGCAAATTTGAATTCCACCAGCACAAAACTCAACTGCTTCAATAAATGCAATCGCTCTGATCACTATCGCTCTAATACCATGTATAAATTATATAACTTATGTGTTATATATCCAAGATTCTCCTGATCACACACTATTTTAACTTCATGCACAATACAGTATCTATTCCACTATTGATCATCACATGCGAAAATTAAATCAATTGCAATGCACACATGAAACCATAAAAATTCACACACATTAACATAGTTGTTTAACGGGAAAGCCTGAAGCTAAAAACCCCAACTATCTGTATATAATATATGTCATAGAGACCATGTAACAATTCTCATACAAAGCTGAACATGTCAAGCTCTCAGTACAATACAATCGCTACACACTAATCAGGCTTGATCTTGCAAATCCATGCACTGATCTCTGCCACCTGCTAGCCTGCCTCTACTATGCAATCCCTGCTGAAGAATGGCTCTGAATGAACTCAAATCCACCAAGCTTGCACTACGCAATCCTCATTGGCATCTCCATTGAGTGTTGGATGTAATCAATGCATCACTATAGTCACAACTGATAGTCACACTTGCTCTATCAGCTACCTCTCCACTGGTCTCCACTGAAACTATCCATGCACTGTAGTTAACTGATGTATTCTTCAGTTGATTAATGAGTTATTATATAGTGAATTAATTAACTAATTAATTCACACCACTCTCACTAGTGTATCAATCAGTTAGACTAGATACAACTAGCTCAACTCGGTCTAACTGAGTTAATTTTAATACAACTCCACTACAACTACTTCTCATAACTCAATTAAACTCTGTCACATGAGTTCGACCGAAGTCCTCATGCATTAGCTCCGCAAAGTCTTGTACGCGTAATTCCTTCATTACCGTCAGACACATCGGTGCACTTAACTGAAGTGCTCTAAGAGAATAAGATAATGTTTAGAGTCCAAATATTATTAAGAGCTAATAATATTCGACATATCTATTTTTAGACTAGAAATCTAAAAATAGATTCCACCCAATATGTCTAAAAATAGAAGTCCTTCTATTTTTCCAACTTGATCAACCATCCAGAAATAGCATCTTGCAACTCATAGAAGATGATCAACATGTCTAAAAATAGACTTTGCGCCAAAAATAGTCTGCGGGCCCACTTAGTGAAGGCGACTCTTTTCACTAAGCTCATCATCTTGTTGAATCTCAACAGAAATAAATCATCCTAGATCCATCTTAACTCTAGATCTAGGAAGCTCTAAGAGGGATCAAATCTCTTGAAATACAAAGATATTTGATCCCTCTTAGCACTTGGTATATCTAGAGTTAAGATGGATCTATGTTGGTTTTGATTATAACATACAAAGTAAGACACCTTAAAAAATAATGCATTTTCAATACGCATGCTTTGAAAAATTTCTCTAGTTTCAGTGGCTCTATAAGAGGAGATGGAGTTTTACATGGTGTGAACTCTCGAGTGATGAATGGAAAATGGACCAAAGTTAGAATTGGGTGGAGGTGGAGACATAGGTGATTTAGGTTGTCTCTATTTAATGGCATAAAAAAATAACAAACAATGATTCACTTACCTCTTTCCCTCTTCATCATCTACAAATGAACAAATTATCAAGCTGGAGCTATCCTCTCTCACTGCGCGAGTGGAGAAAAATTGTATTGTGCATTTCATTCAAAAACCTAGTTGTTTGAAAATCCATGCTGCAATTCCGCACTCTACGTGGGTGAAGTAGTTTCAGCATATGTGAATAACGTCGACCTCTCACTGTTATGGCAGAGACTTTATTGATGAAACTGTTACAAAATAGGACAGATAGCGTTAAGGCTACAATAAGACATCAAACATTTTGTATAATCAAGTGCTTATAAATTAATTTTGGAAATTACGCTAAAAATATATTTTGTTTTTAAATTTTAACATGAAGTTTTACATAAGTCAATACTAAACTAATATTAGTCAAACTATACTTTGCTTTCTCATGGTCTACAAACGTATTTTGTTCTAGTTAAGTAATAAGTTTAATGTTTTAAAAAATTGTGTGGACTTTTTTGGTTTAGTTTAATTACGAGGACGGTAATAGAGATTAGCATTAGTGATAGTGATATTTACTCTTGTGATATTTTCACAGAATGAAAATTTTCAAATGATGATGTTTATCATTTTAATTTTTGTTTTATTTTTTTGTTTATTTTTATGTGGTTCATAGATTTTGGAGATCAAACATTACGTTCACAAAAACATTCTAGGGTAGATCTATTTGAAAGGATCATTTCGGCTCATATTGGAGCCTAACTCCAAGGATGTCAAGGAAAATTAACCCAGTGACCTCTTATAGTGACTTGTGAGGTGCTTATGCGATAGGTACTCGACCAATTAAGCTAACACTCAGAACTAATATTTATCGTTTTATTAAAATTTAATATTTTAAAATTAATATTCATAATTAAATGTCATGTAAATAAAAGTATTGAATTTAATTTATTTTAATTTAGATATTGGAATAATTATTTTCAAATGATGATGTTTATAATTTATTTAAAAACAAATACTTTTAAATTTAACATTAAATAAAAATCTTGAAATTAATTTATTTTAATTTAGACATTGGAATAATTAAATTGTTAATTATATGGTTGAAATATTAAATTGTAAATTGAATGAAGTTGTATTTCAAAATAATGATTGAGTAGTTATTTTCTAGTAGAATTATGGAAATACGAATGTTGTTAGACTTTTTGAATTTAAGATTACGATTTTATGGAAAATATTAAGCACAATGCTATTAGCCAATCATTAGTGTTTACTTCGGTGTCTGGATCATTCGATAAGAATAATGTAATATTTGATGGATATGATGAAAATGGATTAAGCCAATGGAACTTAATATTTGTCTTTCTTATAGTTATTAGTCCCTGCTTTAAGCAGGATTATAGCGATCAATCGATTGTTGATTAGCTATTAATTCATACTTTGACTTAATTTTTTTTCGTTGTTTCGTTTTTAACTAAAATTTCAATTAGAAATTTGTGTTCATCTCAATTTTAAGAAAACTTTACTATTCTACCTCTTATTGTGAAGTTCACTTAACCTGGCATGCTATTTTAAGAATAGTTAAGGTTTCAAAGATGGGCCAACTTTTTTTAACCAAAATTTTTTTAGCTAAAGTCTGAAAAGTTTAGCGATGGTTTCAAAGATGAGTAAAAAAATTTTAACCAAAATTGTTTTAGCCAAACTCTGAAATTTTTTTTCTAAAACAAATTCTAACGTGCCTACCACCACTTCACTGTGGTTTACCCATCTGCCAAACAACGTCTGCCACCACTTCACTGTGTTTTACCCACCTGCCAGTATAGGACCTTTGGGTCTCACTGCCTTCACCTCTTCAAAGCTCACCACTTTCCACCCTGATTTCTGCTGGCCGCGGGTGATAATGCTCAGGTCCAAACCCAGTTTTTTATTTCCTTTAGTTTTTATAATTAATTTTATCAAACCCTCGTCGATTTCATTCTTGTTGTTGCTAGTCTTATTCTGATATGGTGTTTGCAGGATATGGGATCATAGCCACAGAGAAAGGGGAGGACTGACTTCAATTTTATTTCCTTTAGTGCGGTGCTTTCTTCTTTCTAGAGGACGAAAGATAAGGAGCAACCGTGTGGCAATGTTTTGGCTAGGTTGCCGCTGTCAAGAGCACGATACGACTCTTTTCTTTTGTATTGATGTACCTTTAGAGGTATCCATATGTGTTTTTGTGGCCTGGAAATTTGTTTGGAAGGTTGATGAGATGCCCAATCGAATTTTTAGTTGTTGGAAGCACGTTGTTGTGGCTTTTGCAAGTTTCTGCAACACTACTCACTGGTACTGAGGGAAATAGGGGAATACTATCCTGCATTCACATTGTTATCCGATAGGGACTACCACTCAACTTTGTTATCTGGTAGGGACTACCACTACGTGTAGTCCTTGTTTAGTTACGATCAAGTGCAATCTTGAAAAATTTAATGTAATTTTTTTTTTTTTTTTTTTTTTACGTAGGAAGGAAGCTGTTTGGTTTTTAAAAATAAAAATTAAATATATTATTTTTATTTTTATTTATTTTTATTTTTATTTTTAAAATGAATTATTATTTTTTATTAAATGGATGATAATATTTTTATTTCTTATAAAGAAGTGAAATCAATGTTTTTAAATATCTTTGATGTGATTAATTATTTAAGGTTGATATTTCGTATTTTTTAATTATATACCTCCATTAAAATCATAATTGGTTTATCAAACCTTTTAAAAGTAAAATCGCTTAAATTTTTTAGAATCTTATATTTTATACTCAATAGTAATAAGAAAAGCATTACATGATTATCTAGTTTTGATGACTTACAAATTTAGGAAGGTCACTATTGTAATACATATTTTGAAATTCAAGTAGACTCCCCCACTCTCATGGAGTCTAGACTCCTACAAAGTCATAAATTCCCTGTATCTCTGGTTTATGAGTTGTTGGATATGCTCCTAGTGTTATAGTGGTTGTGGCTAGGTTTGATCTTAAGCCTCCCCTCGATTAGTCCATAGAGTTACTGATTCATCATGATTAAAAAAAAAAAAAAAAAAAATATGGCTAGGCCCAACCATATTTCTCAAATATACAACTCGCACATGCTCACTTTCCAAAATAGATCAATTCATTGAGCGCCATACTTGGATTTATTATATTTGTTTCTAAATTGTCGTATTTTGCCACAATTTCTTATGAAGGATATTCAATGAACAAAATATAAATTCAAGAAGGTATTTCCCCTCATTGTGTTCTTTCTTTGGGTGTACATAGGACACTCTATGAGAAAGTCTATTTAGTCTTCACCCTTTTAGTGTCACAAATATGATAGGTTCTTGCATCTAAGGGTGTCTTGGAATTTGTTCAATGTTTCTTTTAGCTATGTAACTTATGGGAGCTGATTTGTATTTTATCAATGTTGATTTTACTCTTTCTACTAGTGAGAATTGAAAAATACTTTTGATATTCTATTTTTGGGTTGGAAACCTCTTTAAAGCACAATATATTTATTTTATTTTCTAACTATTGATTGCACCACTAAACTCTCTTTAAACTTACGTGTAATAACATTTTTAATATTGTAAGATGACTTCTTCCTCCATTCCTCAATGCTTTAAACAAGATTTAGCATCTTGATGTCATCGTTGCTTTAGACACCATTGGTTATGGTTCGAGCTAGAAGTAGTTTTGACGAGTCTCTTGTCATCCATGTTCTTTATCTTATTATTTCACATTGAGTACCCACCCATGAATCTATGTAGGAGAGGCTTCTTATGAGGAGGATAATATATGGTGTATTTTTTGTTTAAAGAAACACATATGAGAGTTTTATTTGAAAGAAAGTTGGGATTCAGCCTATAACCATTATGATTCGTCAAAGTTATCAATATTCCTTGCTTGTTGAAGATTGAGCACAGAGGCTTAATCCAAACCCTCAAGTGAGTACCCCATGATAAAAAAAAATGGTTACCTTTCCAGCTAATTTTTTTCCAGAATACTTCCAAGGTCCAAATACATTTACATTCCATTTTAACTACATTTTTTGTTTGATTTGGAATGACTTCTTGTTCTCCTTGGTAAAATATTTTTTCCTTTATTCCCAACTTGAAGCCAACCAATGCTTTCTGTTAAATCCATTGCACCACCCTTTGGTTAGTGAGAAATGATACCTTTCGGTTCTTCCTCATCTACCTGAATTGCACAAGAAATTGCTTTTCCATCTTTATACCTCGAAGATTCAGTTGGGGATCCAAATTTAATAAGGGTATTCTATATTTCCACTATTGTAGAATCTAAAGGGTCTTCATTTTCATCCAATTATTCTTGACTAATTTTTGTTTCCTTTGATGAATTTTCTTTGATAATAACTTCTTCCTGGTTATCTTTTGCTTCTTGCATATCTTCTTTATCTTCTTCCTTATTTTCTTATTCTTCCTCCGTATCCTTAATCTCTTCTTCCTTGTGTATAATATATTTATTGTGTTGAGAACATTCCCACCATTTTGACCCCTAGCTATTTTTTTGGCCTCTATTATTTTTTGGTTTCTTGGGACAATTCTTGATTACATGTCATATTTCATAACACACACGACATCAAAATGAAACATTTTCATAGTCAAACTTCTGGACCCATACATAATTTGGTGTCGTGAGGTGCATCTTAATAGGAAATCCCTTGTTAAAATCCATTTACACACATATTCGAGCATAAGTGGTTTTAGGGAAATGTTCAGACCCTGGGTTGCAACAATAATATTTTCATATTGTATTTCCAATAGTAGTGAACATAGAGAAATTCCAAACATGCAGGGGACGGGTTAAAATCCTTACCCACGTTGGAGTCGATGATATAGCCGTTGTAACTAGATCAAAAGAAGGGGTCTAGGGTTGCATGAAGAGACCAACATTACCCCATAAATAGGGCTAAAACTACATATGGTCTTCTTATTCTAATGGTTAGTGGAGAGAACAACAACAAAAAACCCTTACCAGAGGAAAAATACTCATATCTTGAGACAATATGGGTTTCCATTTATCAAATATCCACTTATGAAGATTAATCAACACTGGACAAAACCCGTTAAATATACAGACCAAAGAAAAATCTGAAAAATATTCCACATGATTAATGGTGTCATACCCCAAAGGGACATTAAAATCAAGAGCTTCATGTATAGTTGGAAGAGAAGATCCAAATTTCATCACAAAACTATAAAAAACCCTGGCTTGATATGCCCGAGAAGGAAGACTTGTAGAACTAGTGGCCATTACTTCAAGATTCATTGATTTCTTTGTTGAGACGCAGGCATGCACCATTATTGACTGTGAAATATCACTGCGAGATGGGGAGGGCCATGGACGATGGGAGGATAAGCCAAAACCATAATCGTCGCAAGGGTCTTCTGCTGCAATTGTTGCTCCATCCTCCAATTCCACCATATGGTGTATTGTTTTTTTAAATTAAGGTTATAAGTTTTTTAAAGTAATGAAATGTTTCTATCTTTCTATAAATTTCTCCAAATATATTACATCCCAAGCTTCAAGTCCATATCTATATAAATTAGAAAAAGTAACAAGAGTATCAAATAGGAACTTTTTCTTATCCCACAACCTAAGATTTATAAATTTACATTTGTTTTCAGCACCATACTAATTCATTCCAAATTTTATGTAAATATTGTAAGTCTTCATTTTCATTCTTTTAAATCACTAAAAAAAATAACCCATCAATAATATATTTAGACTATGATTTTGAAAGTAATTTTCAATAATATTAATAGAGTTTTTTTTGTTTATATTTAATTTTCCTCCATGTTCATAATGTTTCTATCTTTTTAATTGAGTTTTTTTTTTATAGTGTGTTCATGATTTGTAGGACTAAGTTTTGGTCTATGAAATCATGACCCAAGAGTATATGATCTCTTAAGATTAACCATGGATCACACTCGGCTTAGCCACACCAACCCTTCACATAACTATATTTTAGGTTTTTTCTCCTCCCAACTATCATTGGATTTAGACAAACAAAACCAAAGCTTCAAAACCAATGTTACAAGCCAGATTTAACTTTTAATTAACTATTTATAACTCTAACTTGATGTTATTTTAGTTAAAATTTAAACCTATATTAACTTTTGATTATACTTATTTTCAACCTACATTAATAATTCATTATTTTATTTTATCTTATTTTCAATTTTATCATTAATATTAATTCATTATCTTATTTCTATTTTATTGTATTTATTATTATTTTTAAATACATTAAATCTTCTTTTTAATAATAAAATATTTTTTTAGATAATCAATTTATTTTAATCATAAAATAATTCATTTATTTTTTAAATAGTTTTTTTTTTATCATCACTATATTTTTCCAAAAAAACATAATTATCATTAAAAATGAAAATTACATGCTATAGTATCGTATCAGATAGCCAAAAGACTGTGTCAAAAGGTCCAGCCTATCCAAAACGAGCATAACTATATAAAAAAACATATTGTCACTAAAATATACTGTCTAATAGTCATAAATAAAAATTGTGTTGTTGTTGAGTACCAAAAAAAACAAAAATATGAAGAAAACGTAACGATATATGAAGAAAATCATAGCTGAAGAGATCCCTCTGAAAGCCTTTTATGAAAGGCCGATGATAGTAGCATAGTGTGAGTCTTTTATCAGCTATATTTGTTTAGATTGAAATGCTTACATTCCATATTTGAGAAGTTGGTTTGATGGTTGAGAAATTCACTCAACCTCTCTCTATGTAATTTAGGAATAAGTTGGATCTCAGAAACTCTATTTAATAGAGTAATCTGAATGTAAATCGGTGTGTGAGTGTGTTTACACATACACCATTTGTGAATAATATATGAGTGTTTGTTTAGTAATTATGTGATTTTAGCTATTTCTATCATGGTATCAGAGCACAGGTTGAGAAGCATGTGTGTGTTGTATTGTGAGGAAATTCCTAAAACTGCGCCGCGCTTTGTTGCGTCATGATCGATGAAGAGTTTGAGCCGACCGTCCATCCATATCACCAAATTGGAATGTGATTTTTCGTGCAGATCATTCAGTATTCGCATATAATGGTTCTGTGATTTGTCCTTGGAACAATGCAGATCATGCAGAGTTCGGTTAGAGACGCGCCCTTTCTTGCAGGGTTGTCGGAGGAGGATTACTCGCGTTTTCTGTATGCCTGCTTATAATGAGCTCATGATTCTGCTCAGATCAGTGGTGCTAAGTCTAGCATTTGTAGTCTACATAGAAGTGTATATCGCAGGGCGAGGAAAAACTGGTAAAGCAGATCACATGGCGCGATAATGACAAGGAAATTCACATTGCCACCAGTGAGGGGAATTCGGAAGGGGTGAAGCAAATATTATTCCGAATGCCATCCGATATGAAGCGGTCATGACGTCTCCCTGTGCCAAACTAAGGCCTTATTTCAGAGTTATGATTCAAAGAGAAAGACACGGTTCGGTCGACGCGACTCCATGTTAAAACGTGGCCTTATCTGCACTGTGAAAACCTGCATGCGAGAGGATCGAAGTGGCTTCATCCATAAATCTTCTTAGCCTGGGTTCTGTTTCTGAGCAGGCTTCAAACTGAAAATTATTAGAGTTATTTAAGAGTCATTGCAAACATCTTTAACATTGCAAGGTATAGCGAATGCATCTACAATCACAAGATCCACGTTTATGTTTTTTTTCAGATAGTTTTGTGGCTCTCTTCCTAAGATCTCTCGCCGAGGTTGGAGAGGCGGTTGTGGATTAGCTCTCACTGCCTCGTTATCCTGCTACCATCACATATAATTCTGAAGCCGGTTAATACAGTGCTATACAAAAGTCTCCCAATAACGCAGGTGGATTCTCGGATTTAAACATTGATTCTATAAGCTACGATTGCTCCTCTGTTTGTGAAAATGATACTTCTATGGGGATTTTTCATCTTGACAAACCATTCCCAGGAAAGGGCACGTCGCAGATTAAACAAGTGGCATTTGATTATTTTTGGTTCAGTAGTATTTTTTATTTATTTTTAGATTAAGTGAGATAAATAATTAGTTAAAGGTCTTTTTTTTGTAAAACTGATTCTAGATACATTCTGTATCTAGACGGCTTTCCTAGATAACTGGCGAGTACAGTGGTTAGCACCTATGTATTTCGGTGGATGGGAGCTCGTCCATAGAATGAATAGGAGTTCAGTGATTGCAATCAATTGTTTGAAGAGATCAAGTGGCAGTGAGGCTCAATATGGATGGTTGTCCAGATAGCATGGCAGTTGCGGATCTAGGGAAGGATCCCTCGTTAGTGGTAGACGTGGAAGTGGTCTCCTAATGAGGTTATGCGACAGATTGGGATGCTGTTCAGTAATTGACTTCGGGAGGTCCTTGATTCGGGAGTTGAGGAAGCGAACTCGGGAATCCAACTTGCCAACTACACCTTTCCGAGGGTTATGAGGCAACTTGATGGAGCATCTACTGATAAGCTTGATTATTTTGTTATTTTTATGTAATGTAATCATTAAAGGGGGATGTTGGAGTTAATGCTTACATTCCATATTTAAGAAGTTGGTTTATGATGGTTGAGAAATTCTCTCAACCTCTTTCTCTAAATTAGGAATAAGTTGGATCTCAGAAACTCTATTTAATAGAGTAATTTGACTATAATCCGTGTGTGAGTGTGTTTACACATGCACCATTTTGTGTATAATATATGAGTGTGTTTAGTAATTGTGTGTTTTTAGCTATTTCTATCATATTTCTAAGTTTGTATGTTATTTTTAATTAATTTAACTCTCTCCTCTTTCATAATATTTTTAATTTATTTAACTAACTCCATTTTGTATTTTGCTATTAATTTGTTATCGTTAATCTAATTTCAAATTTATTTAGTATTCCCATGAATGCAATTTTCTATATTATTTCAAATAAATAATCAATCTAAATTGATTTCTTGATGAACAATGAAGAGTAAACTTAAAATATTGAAATAAAATTATATTTATGTGCAACAAAACATATTTGTATATGGTTTATTTAAATGAAGTTTTATGTACCAATTTAGTTTTGATATGTTGTAATATTTAAATTTATGTGAATGGTGTATAATACGAAGTTGAAGAGGTCTACAACATTTTATCTTTAGAAAATTGGGAAAATTATAGTCAACAATATTTGGATTCAACTTTTGAAAGTTTAAAATAAAAAAGATGTGAAGACCTCGGATGAAAATATAGTATATATACAACACTCTTATAATAAAGTGGTTGTAAGAGTGTTGTATCAACACAAGACAGAGAATTCATTCAGAGTGGAAGAAAAAGTATGGTTATATTTGAACAAGGAGAGGTTATAGGAGTCTGGTAAAAATATCAAGTCTCTGCAATATGGTTCATTTTGAGATACTAGAAAAGGTGGGGGATAATGGCTATAGACTCATTCTACTACCATACATGCACATTTACTTAGTAGTGAATGTGGAAAACCTCTAAATATATGAGCCTTTTGTTGGGTATGTCTTATATTCTTTCCATGATTAATCATGTTTGCACCCCAAATCCTGATGTTGGGGCTTGTGCCCAACACACCACCCCACCTAACAGAGGCTTTTGGGGACAACACCCTTCAAGTGAATTTTTTGGAAAATATACCTTGTAAAATATTGTAAATTTTTATAGTTAATCTTGAGCATTCATCATTAGGTTGTAGATTTAATGATATAAGTTATGTCCGGTATTTTTTTCCATATAAGGAAACCCACTTTCAATAGGGTATTGTATAGTGGTTTTGTAATCATTGAGAGATATAGAAAAATCAATCCAGTTTTCCCAAATTTGGGTTTCAAAGTAAAATCTGTGTGAAAATTGTGTGTTTTTGTGCTATTGAATCTTTCTATTTTATATTGAGAATATGTTTGCAGGAATCAAATGTGCAAGGTTAAAACTTACATTTGGCATATGAGCAGTTTTTACTTCAAGGGGATGCCTTTGTGGCTAAGGATTTTGGCTTAGGCACATGGTAGATCCTATTATAGTGGAAAATCTATGAAGGTGATTATTGTGGTGAAAACACAGTGGTGAGTAGTTCAAAGATAGAGATCTATAAATTAAATGGGTAGAGTTTTGAGTTGTGGAAGCTCAAAATGAAAGATTTGTTGGTGGATAGAAATCAATGGATCATTGCGGATCCTGGTACTACACCAACAAGAATGTCAACAAAAAACCAAACTATGTTTAATAGAAAGGCAAAGTGCACAATATGATTGTGTCTCTCGGATTCAATATTACTTAATGTTTTAGGGGAAGCTATAATAAAATATTTGGGGGGATAAGTTAGGGGCTTTGTATCAGTCTAAGTCCATAGTGAATAACTTATTCCTATGGATGAAGTTGTATGGTTGGGGATGAGGGATCAAGACTTAGTGACAAATCATTTGAATACCTTTAATACTGTGGTAAGTTAGCTATTATATATTGATATTAGGATTTCATATGAAGATAAGTACATCACTTTGTTATGTTCTTTACCAAACTCGTGGGATATTTTGGTTATTTCCATTAGTAGTAATGCAACTACTTTGAAGTTTGATGAAATAATATCATCCTTGTTATTGAAGGAGATGAGATGGAAAAACATGGAAAGACATAATGGGGATGCCTTGTCTATAAGAGGATGCTTAAATAATTGAAATAAAAATAAGTCCTCAAGTGGGAGATATAAATCTCAAGGATAATTTGTAAAGGTATATTGGAAATATGAAAAATAAGGGAATTAAGAGAAATATAGTATATGCAAAACTATTGATAAAGGGAAGGTATCTAATGATTCTCCTTCAATGGAAGCAAAAACCCTCCCAAATGAAGGAGGGGATGTGTACTTGGTGTCTTCAAGTACACATGTATATCACAAGGCATGTATAGTTGACTCAGGTTTATCCTTTCATATGACAGGGTCATCCTTTCATATGACTCCCCACATAAAGTTGTTTTGTGAGTATGAAATATATGATGGTGGTAATTTTATCTTAGGAGATGAATCAATAGCCTGAATCATGGGACAAAGAAAAGTCAAGTTAAAGCTCATAGGTGGAATGATTAGAAACACCCCTTAGTGTTCAGCACGTCCCAGGATTGGCCAAAATTTTGATTTTGTAAGCAAGATGAATGTTTCAGGTGTAAAAACAATGTTTGAAAATGATATATGTAAGATGGTTTGAGGGTAAATGGTATTGTTGGGGGGATTTTAGTTGGAAATTTGTAAATTTTTCAAGGAATTATTGTTAGTGGTGGGTGAAATAGTTCCATTGTTCCTAAGAGTGGAGCAAAAGAAGGAAAAAATCCTATAGTCTCTAGGGAAAAGGCTATATCGTGGCATCAAATACTAGGACATATCAAAGAGAAGGGCCTTCGAGTATTACATGGTAATGGTATGGTATAAGGTATGTAAAATTTCTCTCTGGATTTTGATTTCTATGAAAAAAAATTTAATGGGAAGAAGAATCGAGTGAGATTCTCCTTTGTTGCTAAAATACTAGAGGGAATAGTACAACTAGTGTATCGTGATGTTTTGGGACCCGTGTCGGTTCCATCATTGGGTAAATTTTTTTACTATTCCTCATTTTTAAATGATTTTTTGAGGAATATATGGATATATTTTCTCAAGAAGAAATATGAAGTCTTTGACAATTTTAAAGATTTTAAAGCTCTAGTGGAAAATTAGACATATAAGAAAATAAATGTGTTCAGGATGGATAATGGTGGAGAATTTTGCAGGAAGGAATTTGAAGAGTTTTGTAAGAAGTGTGGTAGAGCATGGAAAAATAATACTTTATAAACACCTAAGTAGGATCTAGCTGTAGAAAGGATGAACTGGATGTTTATGGAAAAATAAAGGAGCATGCTCAATGGTGCTAGGTTAGGATAGGAATTTTGGGTAGCGGTAGTGGATATTGCATGTTACGTGGTAAATAGATCACCCTCATTAGCACTGGAAGACAATATTCCACACAAGATATGGAATGGTAAGAAACCTTCTCTTAAACATCTTTGGGTATTTGGTTGTGATGCTTATGTACACATTCCAAAGGATAATATGAGTAAGTTGGATAAGAAATTTGATCAGTGTATCTTTACTAGATATAAATATGGTCTGAAAGGTAAAATATTTTGAACCTATTAACTAAAAAGGTTGTGTAGAGTCAAGATGTGGTATTTAGAAAAGTCAAAGTCGTTATCACAAAACAAGTCTTTCCAAGGGAGAAATAGCCATAGGAAAAAGTTTTAACTGAAGGATAATGAATTGGACTCTACACAAGAATAGGAATTAGAAGAAGAAGAACCACATACTCCAGTTTTTAAGAGATTGGTTCGTGAAAGAAAGAAACCCAAAAGGTATATTCCACCTAATTTCCATTCAAAATTTGTTGTTTTTTATTATGGATGATGACCTTAAAACTATTAGGAGACAATGGATTCAGAAGATGGAAAACTCTAGAAAAGGACCATGGTTGAAGAAATGGAAACCTTGGAAAAGAATGAAGCTTGGGATATATTGGATTTTTTCACTGGAATAAAACCCATTGGAAACAAATGTGTTTTTAATAATAAGTGGAATACATAAGGCAAAGTGGAGAAATACAAAGTTCGGTTAGTAGCAAAATATTATTCCCAAGTCTAGGGAATTGAATTTGGTGATATGTTCTCCTGTTGAGTTTTTATTATATATCTTTTATTTTGAGGTAGAACATATATATGTGAAGAAAAAATTCTTACACGGGAATCTGGAAGAAGAGATCTACATGAAGCAAACAGAAGGCTTTGCAGTGAAGGGAAATAAGAAGTAGTGTGTAGGTTGAAAAGTCCTATGGGTTAAACATTTCACCAAGGATGTGTTATCAAAATTTTGATACATATATACTAGTACTTGGCTTCACAAGGATAAAATTATATCATTGTATATTTTAAATTGGTTTGTGATCACGTTGTTTATTTGGTCTTATATGTGGATGAAATGTTGTTAATTGGAAATGACAAGGAAATTATCCAGATGTCAAAACTCAATTTTCCTCTAAACTTGACATGAAGAATATTGTTGTTGCAAATTTAAATTTGGGAATGGGAAATTAAATGATATCGGGCAAAGATAAAACTCTATTTAGACCATAATAAGTATGTTGATACAATATTGTAGAGGTTTAATATGAAGGAAATTAAACTGGTAAAGGCCCCTATCTTGGAAATGTAACTAGTGTTGATCTTCATATTGTAAGTCAAGTGTATTATTGATGTATTAATTATATTCATTATTGCAATTTTATTTATATTAAAAGCATGTTCTTCATGCTTATAGGGTTAATTGAGTCAAAATAAAATTTATTATGAGTCAAAGTCCCATTTGGACTTCTTGTAAGAAAAGGAAAATTATTTTGTGTTGAGTCAAAGAGTCAAAATGTCATTCACAAGACCAAGTCGGCCCTCGTTGGTCAAGTCAACCTAAATAAATAGTTAGTCGGCCACCTAGACAACTATAAATATGAGTCAACTTGACCACTTGAGGAGCAATTCATTCACACATTCATACACATTGATTTTTTTGCAAGAAAAAAAAGAAATTAGTGAAATTCAAAGGAGAGAGAGAGCGAAGTCAAAGGAGAAATAAATTTTAGTTTTTTCCACTAATATTGTCCACACAAGTTAATTTTTTGGGGATTACAAGGCCGAAATTCATCCTTCATTGCAGGACCAAAATTTCAGAGGTTTGACTAGCATTGACTTTGCTGAATTTGACTTGTTGGAGAAGACTTGGAGAAGGGATAACTTGGGATCTCTGTGGTAGTCTTGGTATTATTCTGGATCTTGTATATATCACTTTGATATGATTCTATAAGAAGAGGATTCTTGGGTTTTCCCCCTTGGGGGTTTCACCCTGGCTTGGAGCATAATTTCTTGTGTTCTTTGCCTCTTTGTGATCTTCATTTTTGTACATTTTTTTAATTGCTTGATGAAGAGAATATAAATTTAATAAGAAGCCAAAAAACATTCATGAGTAATTACCAAGGTAAGAGAAATCAATCCGAGTCTACTAGCACCTTGGTTTCTCAACACCCTATTCCTATAGGTGTAAATTTATTTGCGGATAAGTGTCTATTATAGGTCAATTTGGGCACCATTCCCAATGACATGGTTAACTGGGCATCATCTCTAGGACCAGTGATCAAGGGTCTATCATCACCTATCATTTCAGTTGCTACATGCCCTAAGACAATAAACAAGACAAATCAAGCAAGACTTTCATCAAGCAAAGGTTTCCATGGTTTGAAGCTTAATATTTAGCATATGAGAGCTCACCAATGCAGGCTCTAAGGGGCCTAAGTGTGCTTGATATGCAGGTAGCCCCATGCAAGGCTGCTCTGCAAAGCACTTCCTAACATTCACAGGTGTGTTGGTCACATTGGGAGCGAAATTCTCATTGTTTTGGAATCTCCACTTGGCCAGTGCCTTCTAGAAGAGTTCACATGTGTCAAGATTCAGATCCAAGTGTCCATTTGACATCTACGTGACTGGAAACATGTCTTGCCTATTTTTAGAAAGCTATTGATTGCAAAACAACCTATAGTTCATCTATAAATTGAGCATAGATCTAAGTGCTTGAAGAGGAAGAATTTGAGTAGAGAAATGCTGGAGAATTTTCAATTGAGAGCTTGATTTTTGAAGCTACTGCTGGAGAGATTTATACTGTGATGAGGCTTGGGAACGTTTTTGGAAGGTCACTTCAAACCATTCACTAGGTTTTAACCTCTTCTTCTATCATCAATAAAGAGTACTGCTTATTTTTCCCTATATGCATCTGTATTGGCTTTGATTTTCCATATTGCAAGATCTTAGTTGATTTGTATAGTTTATGCTTTACTGATTTAGCTAACTTGATTGAATAGATATATATATTATTGCATCTTCTTGTTTTAGTGTTCTTTCTTGCAGGAAGCATTCAACCTACAAACCGATTGAATTTGAAGCTACAGTGGAAGCGACAGAAGGAGCCATTTGGAAGCGACTGAACAAGTAAGCCTCCAATACTCTCTGTGTATCTATTCTGAGTTAGGAGAAATAGTCGTATAGTCTTTCACCTGTTGTTCTAGACTAGCACCGGTCTAGGGAAGCATGCTTTATCTGTAATTCACAATTCTAGTCCAACAGTGTCCAAAGACATAAGAAGAGGAAGAGGAAGAGGAAATTTCTTGTGTTCCATATTCCAGTGTCATTATAAGTTTGATATATGTAATGGTTTGTACTAGAATATACATTGGACATGCATATAAGCGGGTATATATAAAAAATATGGAAGGAGCATTAGACAATAGTAAATAGGGTTTTCAAGTATATATGTGGCACTAATGATTATGGATTGTGCTACCAAGGAATACAAGAATTGGATAGAATTTTCGACATACATGACTTTGTTTATGCATAATGGGCTAGAGATCTAGATAGAAAAAGACCTACAAGTGGGTATGTGTTTCACCTATTTAGAAGAGAAATTGATTGAATGAGTGTTGGTGAGGTAAATCCCCTTTGTGGACAGAGGTGATCCCACTAGCCCTAGAGTGGGTCTAGCCACAAACGAAGCACGCTATAATATTGATTCCTAGTTAACGAATGGACGGAGGTTCGATAGATGACTTACTGGAGGTCCTACACTGTTTTTATCGTCGGAAAGAGTGGCTACCTCTCGCTCCTGGTTTGACATATCACAATCCGCTCGTTCTCACGCTCGGATACCTGCACACACACAAGAAACAACGATGATATACAACATACTATTTCACATTCATAACTATCAGTCAGTCGAAGAAGACTAAATCAATTTCATTAACTAATTAACATAACACAATGATGGAACCAATACCATAGTCGAGTATATTAATGAAATAAAGGAAGATTATAACCAAGATTCGACGTTGCGGTCTCCTCCAACAGGGTTCCAGAGGAGCGCATCTCACAAAGGCTCGTTGAGAATTCGAACGGGGCTCTCTCTACGAAATTCTCCTTGGTTCTAGCTTCTCAATAGCAATTACTCAACTTTAGTATCTCTTCCCCAAGTTCAGATTCTTGGCTATATGTTCAGCTAGCTTTCATAAATTGAGAAGGCTTGTTTATATAGAGGGAGAGGGAGAGGTTAGGATCCCTATAATCATGGAAGGGAGACCTATCTTTAAGGAGTGTTCCATGGGAGGAGGAAACCACTACCTAAAGAGGGAGATCTGTGGTTCATCAGCATAACCACTTCCTATGACTCATCCCTGAGGTGGTTAGAAGGAAACTTCTGCCTCTATTTGTTAAAAAAAAATTCCCAAAATGGCTGGCGCGGGCACTACACAAAGACAGAGTGCCAGGTGGGGCGGGCTCTAGTGTAAATCCTCCACATTGGCGCGAGGGGTGAACTGGCTACCCGCGCCAAGGCCAGAACATAGGGTTTTGTGGTTTTTTTGAGGAAATTTTCAACAGGAGAAATAATTTCCTTATGTAGAAGGATGCAAAGAAGGTGTTTGTAGAGTATGACACTGCTCACAGGTCACAGGAAATACCCTCCAATATGCGGGGCGAGGGATTGTAGGGACGGTGACTAAATGCTGTGTAACAATGAGCAAGATACAATCTATAGCGGAACTCTCAACTACATAAGTTGAATACATGGAAACTACTCATGCAAGAAAGGAAGAAGTTTGGTTATAGACATTGTGTTCAGTTATTGAATTAGTACAACAAGCTGTAAGGATATACTGTGATAGTAAAAGTTTAATTTACCTACCAAAGAACCCTACTTATCATTCAAAGAAATAACATATTGATGTTAAGTATCATTTTGTGAGATATATGTTTGAAGAGAAGAAGGTTTTGTTGGTAATGGTGGACTCTTTAAAGAACGTTTAAAATTCATTGACAAAATCAGTGAGAATTGAGAAGTTCTTTTGTTGTCGAGAAACAATGGGCATTACTTCCCTGTATTTTTATCATGAACTCTTATGACCCCCGATATAAAAATAGAAAAAAGTGGGAGAATGTTAGGTATATGTTATATTATTTGCATTATTAGATGTGTTTGTACATTCATTTCTAAACGGGGGGATTTCCCCCCTGTATAAATCTTTCCATGGTAGCTCTAGGGGGGTGGAAAATTTTTTATGAATCCCCCCCCGGCAGGGCTTTTGAAGGAAACACCCTCGAAGAAATGTTTTTTGAAAATATACCTTGTAAAATATTGTAATTTCATACTTAATCTACATTGTTCATCCATAAATCATGGATCTTGTTGTGGCTCATTTGCATTTACTTTTGAAATATTTCTCAAAACACCGAAAAAAATCATATATGTTATCAAATGTAAATTTTTTGTATATCAAAAAATAATTTTTGATTTATATGTTGGTGTATTGACATTATGTGTCGAGATGTGAAGGCAGGTCGAGTCGAGCTTATTCGCGTGCAGATCAGTTCAAGACTCGGGCCGATTGATGCGTTCAGAACAATGCACACAGGTTAGGGTCGAGTCATGCAAATATATGTGTAGAACAATGTTCAGAGGCTTAATCATAGTCGCATGTGGAAGGCATGCCCGCATATCGCAAATCACAGTCGAAAAGCTCAGTAGGAATCACGAACTATGTTATGAACTTCGATATGTGATTTGTGATAAGTTTTACATTTCCAATTGTGATTCCCGATTATCCCCACCTCCACGTCATCCCTACCTTTATTGCACATTGCACATCACAAGCTCAAGAGGAATGGCATTAAGGAACATGTTATAAAGTCGAAATGTGAAGGGAAACGATGGCCGGACGTGATGCAGCTCAGAACTATAATTTAATATGTTCCAATCGCACATCGCACATTGCAATCTCATGAGGAATGGTGCTAAGGAATATGCTACAAAGGCCTAAATGTGATAAGGGGCGGATGCTATGTAGTTTCAGAGTTACATTTCAAAGGATTTCAAATCCGGAAGTAAGGAGCTTTCCTTTGAGAAATCACATCGGAGGTAAGAGGGGGCTTATAATGGAGCAACATGGAAAGCCAAAATGCGATGGAAATGCAGACACAATGCCATTCAAAGGTTAATTCAAATTTATTTAAAGTCCAAGATTATTTATAGTTGCGTTTTTTTATGAAGAAACGTGAATGCGGGCAGTAGACTCGGGTAACGCCCGACCCCATGCAGAACAATGTTGTATGCAGTGGCACCTTGTAAATAAATGGAAGACAGAACGCTGCGGGCATGCGAAAAAGAGGTACAGTTGGGAATAAGGGGACATGATGACATTGTTTGAAAAGTAGAGGCAGAGGCAAAGTCACGAAAAAGGAGCATATAGTGGCACTGTTGGAAACACAACAGCTGGGTCAAGTCGGGAAAAGAGATGCCATTGCGGAACAGTTCGAATACCACATTAGAAAATACATGATAGCAAGCAGAAAATAAAAATATTTAAATCCAGAAGAAATGCAGGGCAAGGATGTCCAATATGTCAGGGAGACACATCAAAACTTCAAGGAGATGCATCAGGAACAAATTAGGTTAAGCAAAAAGAATAATATTTCAAGTTTTAATTTGTTTTATGTGCTTGTTAAGATCGAAGCTATAGTGATGCTCTCAATTTCAATGTAATAAGTAGTTTTAACAGTTTAGGTAGTCGAAGTAGTTCAAGAAATTATAGGAGTTACGAACTGTTTTTGATATATTTAAGCAAGACAAAAAGAAAGAATAGGGGTTCCGAGTTTTGGACCTCTGGAAGAAGAAAGCTTTGGTACTTACTTTTCTGAGGAATTAATGAAAGAAGCATCAATCTTCCTGCAACTTTTGATGGTGATTCATTTTTCCTGTGCCATTTTGTGTCCCTTCTTCATGGAATGGAGTGAAGTAAAGTAGTTGTCAGTTTCTTAATTACATATGTGAGTAAGAGTTAAATAACCTTAATTTGTGCTCCTTCACTCCAACTCCTCTCCCTTCACAAATTCTCTCTGGAACTTAAAAGTAATAGATTCTGTGTTTACAACATATTATTTTGAGTTCCCTCTCTATCCATAATTCATTTTGAAGTTTAAAGTGGTAGATTCTGTGTTACAGCATATCACTTTGAGTTTCTTCTATAGTTCTTCTTTTCCATTCTGATATCAACAGTTAATGGCATTGCAGAGTCTTTCATTATACCAGATTATTAAGAGTTTTAAAGAATTAGTTTCCAAATGGATTGAACAAAGACCACATGATATAATTACTTTTGTGACACATTGTTAAAAAATGTCTTAAGCACTGATTCGTTTTCACGACCAAGGAATTGTCTCTTAAGATACAGTAGATCTAATGGTATAAGTTATGTTAGTTTTTTTTTCCTTAGAAGGAAACCTTATTTTAAGTAATTATATAATGACTATGTAATCATTAAAATATATATAAAAATCAATGTGGTTTTCCCAAATTTTGGTTTCTAGGGTAAAATCTTTGTGCAAATTGTGTGTGTGTGCTATTGAATATTTTATATATTATATTGAGAATCTGTTTGCAAGAATTATCTATGTAGGGTTAAAATAAACACCTTCCATGTTGGACCGGGAGGAGGAGAAGTACTACCTTCGATAGAGGACTTAGATCTAGATGCCCAGATAGAGTTTAAAGAGGATACAATTTTGTAGAAGATATTGAGAACTACAAGATAATGATAGGATGATATTTGACATATTAGGTTGAAAGAACAACTTCGAAGGAAAGAAAAATGGTACTTCAAAGAAAAGGAATAAGAAAAAAACTATCACCTAATTTATTAAAAGATTTTAGGGACCAAAAGCCTCCCAAAATGAGAAAATATGATTCATATTGAATCATTATATTATTTTTCCTCATCTGTATAGATTTACTTCTACACCCACTTTGCGGGTGATATCTTAGAACTTCAGTTCTCTTGGATCGCGAATTCAAGGATCTTTCTATCGAGCCAATCTTGCAATTTGTTTTGCGAAGAGTACCACAACATCAAATCTCCTTCAGAATGATCCTGGTCCCGGAAAAATAACCATTTTTTTGGGTTGAGGGGTCCTGACCCAGGTTCAGAGTTTATCACACAACCAACAAACCCTCTAATTACTGGCCCTTTCGGCAATGACCTACTTGCGCAGATAAAAGTCTTACTCGAAGAAGTATGGGGGAGTGTTGGAACTAGGTTTCTGCACCTTGAGGAAGAAAATAATGTGGTGGCCCTAAACAGGTTGATTTCAGAACTTATACATATTGGAAATAGATGCGCGCAAATGTAGAGAAATACTTATCATATCATCTAATGAAGGACACAGATAATAGAAAAACAGATAGATCATAGGTCGACTTCGTCACAAATATATAAGAACGGAACCAGATCTATGTAATTCACAATAACT
The DNA here is from genome assembly GCA_034641835.2 of Pinus albicaulis. Taxonomy (NCBI): domain Eukaryota; kingdom Viridiplantae; phylum Streptophyta; class Pinopsida; order Pinales; family Pinaceae; genus Pinus; species Pinus albicaulis. Next base: position 738,412,189 of record CM076582.1, read on the forward strand.
TAAGAATATTTACCCATGTATTCAACCATCGATATATATTCGTGCATATATAATAGATCTATTTTCACAGATACAATTAAGCATAACAGAAGTAAATGATCTTAATGCAATAATAGATTATAACTCAAATAACACAGTGCTTTCGCAAAACCAGTCTTTGTATTAGATTCCAATAGTTCAGTACAACAGGATTTTCCCTTACAATTACCCTTCCACGCACACAGCCAACAGAGTCCTGACACAGCCAGGACTAGGTCTCTGTGCACACAGCCTATAGGAGCCTTACTACCCCACCCATACTGAAACCCTTACTAAATTATCACGTATGCATAAAGAACTTGCTTACATCAAAACATTAATTACTACTTCCTTAGACTTGATCTATCTATTTATATCCATCTTAGTGCACAGATACTATGGTCTCAAACCATGGTTTGAGGCCCATAGTTTACCCTTAAAACTCTTTTACATAAAAGAGGGGCTTTGACCCACCCCAAATCCCCTTGACCTTTCTGCGCAGCGCGCATATGCAAAAATATACAAAAAGTTACTCAAAATTGTACCCCAGGGGACCCCGCTCCAACAGGTACAATGACCCAACTACATCTGCATTAATAACCAATTAATTTGTAGAGACTTTGAGGGGAACAAATATGAGGCTACACGTATTGAAAGTTAAGCTACATGTATTAAGATCTTTCCCTTCTTTGGAAAGCAAAGGGGACAAGGAGAGGATATGGCCAATGGATTTCTAGATGGGAATATATTGGCATCGAGATGATAAGGAGTCATGTCTGCTTGTATCAATTAGAGAGAGGGTTGTAAGTTAGCACATTGGGTGACATTTTCCCAGTCAGCATGCTCTATGCTCATGCAACTGTTCAATAACTAACCATGTCCTTATTTCTATATCAATTATCTGCAATCAACCTTTTACCAATAATTTGGCTTCCTAAAGGTTGCATAACTTCATGACTATAATCTCTTAAGGCACTATATTATATATGGGCCATTGGATGTTCCCATATATATATGCTAAATGGATGGGAACATCTTATGGCCCATATATGGTATATTGCCTCAAGAGATTAGAGTCATGAAGTTGTGCAACATGAGTATATATATATATATATACTCAATAGTAATGACCATGCCATGTAGCTCAAACATTCATAGATCATGAAATCATTCACATTTAAACACGTCTCAATTACCCAGCATACACATAAATACTAAATTTCATAGATATACATAATGCAAGCAACACAAGGGATTTTCCTAAGGTACCTTGCATCATATTAATAGTCTCATGCATATTCTTCCAAGCATGCATGGGTTCACCATATGAACAACAATGATGACGCAATAAAGAAATCATATACTCAATCATGCCACATAAATGGAGCACAATATAAATTCCTCCATCGTGCATGTAATAATCATTGAAGACTGACTTTTAACACCTAAACATTTGTTTTATTCATTTTTCTAAAAATAATTATGAGTCCCTCCCCCTTGGGGAGTCGCTTCTTCTACTTGATCATGCTAGAGTCCAACGATGGCTCTGACTTCCATCTTATGATAAGCCCATCCAAGCCCAATGTTGAACATGGATGCTCTAATAGCACTTTGTAACAACACCCCTTACCCAACACCCAAAGTAGGAGGTGGTCACCATGCATACCCAATCTTCATATTACTGTTATGAAAATGGGGTATAAAATTTTTGACCTTTATCAAAATTCTCTAAACTCAGAATAACCATTATTATTGTGTTCGTTTCATCGATATGAGCCCAACGATATTATGTTTTTCCTCAATCTGACCTATGGATTGAGAAATATTTCCTCTTAAGGAGTAATCCCTACCACATCATTTAACTGCCACAGAGAAACCCACCATTGGCACACACAACGGTCGATATCTTAGACCAATCAACATTGACCTTCTCTACTCAGCTGCATGAAGTTATTCGTTGCGTCCGAACAAATCCTTTGGTCATGGATTAGCCATGTCATCCTAAGGCCTTCATCGTAGCTCTCCTTATACCTCCGGTATGAAGTTTGGGGACACATCATCTTGTTCTTCCATGTCAGTAGTTCCTAAGTGTGTGTATTTGATAATCATCAAGTTCATGTCACTGATATTACGTGTGATTTGTGGTTGTATGTCCTCCTCTCCTCATTGGGCCGATTTTCCACTCTTAACTACCATCACAATCCATTCCACCTCACCTCACTTCCTTCATCATAGTGCCTCCTTTTCTCCACATCTTTAATTTTCTTGGGTCATAACATCATGTTGACTTGGCTGACAGGACACCCTCTCCACCAATCGAGTACACTCTCTGCTAGCATGGTATGACTTACGTCATCTCATAAATATCCCCATGATGCTTACATTTGACTCCTCCCTTTAAAATTTCGAGGTGAAACCTTCGGGCCTACATGGATTGGTGGGTCTCACCTCCACAAGATACCATTTTTTATTTGTCCAAGTGGCTCCACTCCTGGCCAATGGGAACTCTCTTTCGCTTCCAAGTTGTAGGTCTAGTTGGCCTAGCGCTCTAACAACCTTTCCTTTCCATTATGTCACTGCTTTCGATAAGGTGAACCCATCAGATTGACTTAGCAAGTGGGACGATTCCTGACCAATAGCACCACTACAATGATGGGGGCCCTACCACACTCCTCCCTTACAACATCCTACAAGGCCTTGTCCAACACATTCGATTCTTTCACCCCAGCATTCCTCCGAGGTGACATCTTCCTACCCTTATGTTCCTAACACTTATTATTGAACCTTTTTATTCTTCTAGGTTAAACTTTCGACCAATGGTATGACTATCAAGCACATGTCATATTTCCCACATCATCCCACCACTTTATCCTGATGCCTATTATTTTATTATAGCGGGGTAACATGTCAAGGGGTACAACTCTGACCAATAGTAGGATTTTTTGGATGGCGTGTCAACCAGATCATCTTGGCTGACATCATCCTGCCAATCTTCATATGATAATATGTTAGTTCTTCAGGGTTAGAGGCTTCAGGCTATGTCGGCGACTTTCGTCTAATGGCTATAAGGTAAAAATTTGGATGTGCTAATGACAGGCATCCATGCCTAGGGTTTGCCCAATATTAAAGGGTAAGGTCATTAGCTTCAATATAAGGTTGATTTTTTTCTCTCCATCGTAGCAGCATTGCTCTAGGAATAACCTCTTCATTTAAGCATTTTTTCTCATGCAACTTGACTAGACTTTAAGGAGTAACAATCCCTTAGAATTAGCACAACGCCTTGTGAATGGATCCATATATATATATATATATTCACAAAATATGTCAACATAGGCATCGTCAATGTCACCACGATTCATTGATAAAATAGGTCCATATGCCAGTCTTTGTCACATTCTTGGTTCATATATTTGAAGATTATTTTAATTCCTTCAAGGCTTCCCTATATATGTTATTTATTCAGTTACAATAGAGAACATTCAAATATTTCTTAAGTGCATTATTTCAACTCATAAATGTAGCCTAATCCTACTTATTAAGTGTATAAATTTCATATTATACCATTTAGAATCTTAAGGAAAAAATGCGGTCAACGTTTATCTATGAGAGATATGAGCTTTTCATGCACTCAACGGGGATGAAAAGTTAGGATAAATCAAATAACAGAAAATAGGTCATTCAAGCCTATGAAACAATCCCTTGCACAATGTTAGTGTTCATAGGCTCCTATAACAACAAGAATTATGCCTCTATAACATGAATGGATCCCTATGCTGCTTACATTCAAGAAAATGCCACACATATTATTTGCAAGAAACTCTGGTTGAGCATCATAATAGCATAAACTCATTAATAATAACTTCATTATTGCATTACAAAAACTATTTAGTAGAGCCAAGAGGTATATCAATTAGCTTATATACTCAATCCAAGTTTCAAATAGGAAGAGCATTAACTCACATCAGAATATGAATACTTTTCACTAGACATTAAGAACAAGAAACACTCATATGCATTCACACATCCTTACATGGGTCATAAACAACCATTAAACATATAAACCCAAGTGAGTGGACTTGTCATGAAAATCATAAACATATCAACCATTCACATTTCAATTTAGAAATACGGTGATAGAATTGCAACTGCTCAAGAGATTTAATCTAAATCAAGAGACACAATTCTACTCTACTAATTTGTGGAAATTAATTCCCAATTTAGAGAAACATTCGCAAATGTGCATCAATCACATACACAAGTACACATATTTATATAGTTGAAACTAACTGGTGAAAACCCCTTAATCATGCTTGCATTAATCAAATGAATAGAAAATGTATTACAATTGCTTGCTCACTCTTAATGCAACCTGCAGGTGACTAAACTTTGTCTCTACTCAATGAGAAGCTCTTACCCAGACTTAGTAAATTTCTTCCTCTTCTTGAGCCCATGTTTCCTTGCGAAAATACTGAGGAATTAGGCCCCTATTTTTTAGGAATTTTCCTCCAATTCATTGCAAAATTCCCAAGGCCTAAGTGCAACACATGTACACTCAATACTAGTCTACAATTGATGTTACATTGTCTTGGAATCTCCACCACAAGTGGGGAACTCGAATTCTCTACATGCACTAGATATTTTTTGTTGATTGATTAGTTAACTGGATGATCACAGAGATAGACTCCTATACCACTACACAACTGACCTCCAACTAGTTCTATCAACAGGTAGAACTAGTTTAACTAAATACAACTCGAAATAATTGAACTGGATTGCTACAAATTAGAAATTAGACATGTATAACTGAAATCCAAGCCTTATAACTCGAATTTAATGATATAACTAATTGAAAACAACCATGCCACCTCAGTTAACTTCCTCCAAGTTGTTTTTTGATGTGGAAACTCGAATTTTCTCAATTTTACCAAGGCAATGTCAAATTGACAATTTCTTGCTACACTTCTCAACATTCAACATGAAAATCATACAAGGTTACACACAAGGGAACTTATCTTGGATTTATAATGAAATGGGAAATTAAGTATGGGACTTCAACTCTCCACCCAACCATAAACAAGTTGCATCCAAGTTACTTGCAGTTTTCACCCTTTAGCTAGATTCCAAGGGTCTAAGGTGGTCTTGATTATGGTAATAAACTCCAATCTATCAGCTAAAACAGGGACTCTAGAGGTTCTTCTTCCTCTGCCCACCAGTTACTCAAAAGTACAAAAATGCATAGGGAGTTGTAGAGGCCAAATTCCTCCACCCTCCAGTTATCCAATGAATGACAAAAAATAATTAGAGAAAAACAAAGGCTTGTTGTGTCTCCCCTCTTCTATGTTTCCTCCTGCAGCATGATTATCCTTTTGCCTGCTATGCAGAATTAAAACTCTTTGAGGTTGCTACATGCTTCCCCTAAGAGAATGCCTCCTACAACACAACCCCTTTCCTACAAAATTCAGGCCCTATTTTTCTGCTTCCCCTTAGCGAATGCCTCCTGTAGCACAACCCATTTCTTGTAGAATTCGGGCCCAGTTTTCCCACTCCCCCCTAAGATCTAGTTCTCTCTCTTTTTTCCTGCTTGTTTCCCTCTCTCCTCAGGTCAAGCTCCCTCTTTCCTTGAATGAGAATGAGTCTTCGATCCTATGTATTTTTCCACTGCACAGTTTCCTACCACCACTCTATCTATCATTAATTCTCCTATCCATTTGTTGTTTGTTTTTCCTTGTTGTGGTTTCCAGGCCAACATGGGCTTGTCCCTAGTGTTGGAGCCCAATTCAATTCCAACAACAGTCCCATTCCTTAGACCATCCATGTGAATTTAAAGCTCAATAACCGACCTTTAATGGTTGTCAAATTTTTCAGGAATTTCCTTTCTTCAACAAGTAATATGAATTTTCCAATCAATTTGACCTCCCTGGACCTCTTGGAACCTATGTCCATGACTCAACCCATTCAATTTTTGGAATTCAATTACATCATTATATTATATGAAAAAATTGATTCATTCATGTTTGGGATGTTACATAGGCCATACAAATCCTTATTCAATTGTAGACTTTATGTTCTCTTGTTTACACATCAAAACCTTGTGGTTGTTCCACATCACCCATTTAGTTATTGTTGATGTTGTGTCAAACAACCTCCAAAATTTTGTGTACAGTTGAATCTTGGAGCCTGCTAAAGGTATTGAAATATTTCATCCCATAACTTCATGGTTATTTGATGTTTTTTTAATTGCTCAAGTCATCTTCTCATATTTTTAGCATCAAATTCACTTTATCACACATGCTCGGTCCTTGAGAAACTCATACATACACTTCTTTTTATGCAAGTTTAGATAAGAATTGCACAACTCCTAAAGGTAATTATTTTTCAATCTCTTCGAATAGTTCTTGTGCAATGTACAACCTATATTTTCAGTTTTCTTAATTGTCACTTTTGTGCACTTTTGTTTTCGCAAGTGTCGCGTTCACCTTTGCGACTGTCGTCTTTTCTTGCTTTCAATTTAAAAAGTTTCATTTACACTTTATCTTTTCTCTGGAATGTGTCGCTTTCACTTTCTTTAACTTTTTAAAGTGTCATTTTCACTTACTCTCATTGTCCCAAGTGTCATTTTGATTTTTTTCACTCTTGCATGTGTCACACTTTGGCATACTACCAAAGGCATCTCTAGTGCACTCTTCAACATCAGTTAATTGTATATCATAGGAATATGCACTAGACACTCTCTTACAACTTAGCAAACTTTCTAGATGTAGTCGACACTTTTTTTACAACTTGTATTCTAAGTATCGCAAAGCTATGATTTATATGTCACGCTTAGAAATAAGTGTCACTTTACTGTCGTTTAAAGATACACATGATGATTTCGAGTATTTTTCATCCTCTTGACTTGTGTTTGATGGTATACATGTGTGTGTTCCTATTTCAGAACTTGTTTGGATGTCTAGTTCCCTCTTTTTCCAATTATCCCACACTTAGCCAATTTCGGGCTTTCCTTGTTCCTCACCTTTTTCATACCTAGATTCCCAACTACTCAATGAGTGCATTGTGAATGCTTAGTCAACAATGGTGCATCCCTTGTCTCTTGCAATTGAGCATTGTTCCATCATGATGACCTCCTCCTTCATAAGTCTATTGTGCAATTTTGAAGCACATAATCTCAACATCCTTCTGCTTATCCTTGAAAACTGTACGCAAGCCTGATCCCTAGAAAATGTTGCAGATCTAGTTGACATTGCAACCTATATTAGATCATTTTTTAAGAGAATTTCACAGTACACTAAGTTTTCTCTTCCTTCATGATGTATTGTGCAGTCTCAGTCAACAGTGTCTCAACCCTTAGCTGCTAAACTTACCCGCTACGCAGAAGACTTTCTAAGATCACTCCTCTACCATGCACTTTCAGTCAGTAGTGGAGCCTCCATGCACCCTTGCTTAATAACTATGCACAAGCTTGATTCCAATTCTCAGTCATAACGCATTACATAGTTTTACTTAGCAAGCCATCAACCCTTGTCCACTAAAATTTCCCACTGTGCAGAGCACCTACTTAGAATCCCTCTATATTGTGCAGTGCACACTTCTAGTCACTAGTGAGAGACCCTTTTACCACTGTAATTGAAAACTTCACAATTCTCTCCTTCTTTATCTTTTGCCAAGCTTCACTCCCTAGCCTCCTAGTCCCTACCTACAACACTGCACACACATGCTTAGCTCTTTCTCTTGCCTTAGCGCAGTGTGCATTTATAATGCACAATCACTCCCTTCTTACCTCTTGCAACTACTCACCACTCCCAAGGAGGCCTCTCCCTCTTAGCTCCTACACAGGCTAATCACAATCAACCCATCCCATGAGCAGAGTAGAGGTGGGATATAATTTTTCTAGACTTATCTTGCCTTATCATGAATGAAATTCATCTGTAGATGTACCATATCAGGATGGAAAGGTGGTGCTCAAGGGAGATGTAAAGGAGAGGCTATAAGGAAGCACTTGTGGAGAAGAAATATAATAAGAACCATCAGAAATACATTAACAGATCTTGGACAATGACATAGTAATGGCATCTCATGTGTCCTTGGAAGGTTTCAACATTCACCTAGACCCCTTTGGAGTGTGAAAATGAAGAACAAGAAAATATCTATCATGAAGAAGTCAAAATCAAAGAAAAAAGGATATCAACTTGGAATTTCCAAATCATCATGAAGTTCCATGTCATCATTGCCAAGTCTTGGCTTGTACAAGTGTAATCACAATGTCATATGTGCCAATGTGTCTCACCACATTATTTGTGGTTGTAATGATGTAATATTCAAAATGATAAAATGTAAATATGAATAAGTACAATAGTCACACGTGGAGAAGAGAGTCACTAGGAAAAGTCCAAGAGTCTTGTAGAAGTTAAAGGGTCACTTGGAAGTCCAATAGCAATGTTGGAAACTCAAGAGTCATAGGGATATGAAAGCTCTTTCCTCTTGTTATAAATGGACCCTCATATCTTGACAAAAGGGCTTTTGGAGTCTTATACTTTGGAGAGATAGTCTTGGCTTCTCTAGCTTGGCATAGGGGAGAAGGTAATCCTTTGGAGAATAAAGAAGTGACTTAATGTTCCACTACTAAAGCTAGTGGCTCACTATTGTAACTTTGTATGTGGATCTTTCACTTAATCTTGAGAAGCTCATTTATCCAACACACTTTCAAGCATGTATCATGAATGTTGTAATATTATTCTTTAGACTTTTGTGGTATTTTTATGTTCATATGTACTAAGGAAATTGAACTACTTCACTGGATTTGGTGCTTATCTTGTTGAATGTGTGTCATATTAAATTTAATGATTGTTGCATCTATGTGAACTACTTCACTAGATAATTAAAAAAAAATTCTCTGCTCTCATGTTCCTCTCTTATGATATTATTATTACTTTCCTCTAGGGACTCACTCTTTACTCCCCTCTCGTGAAAACCTCCTTTTACACATTGCAATTGGTGTTTCGCAGTGTCAGCTTACCAGCTGATTTCAAAGGTTATGTGCATGCTCTTGTTTATTGTTCATTGCAACTAAGGAAAACCTTTGAGTTATGGTGGTTGACGTTAGGGCTCCTTAGTTTCCCAAGGTTGACAAAGGATACCAAAGAGGTAACCACATACCAGTCTTTAGATTTGGTATATAGCCCTACCAAATCAGAGAGGGATCTCTCAATATCTAGCTCATAGTCGATGGAAATGGGTGGAGAATAAGGATTTTAGGCTAGTTGTAAGCTCATTAGGGTTTTTTATTTAGGTTTTATTATGCTTTTTTGGACAGAGAAACACCAGGTTTGGAAACTAGGCAAGATATCCCAAAAATATCAGCTACAGACATAGTATGAGGCAAGGTAGGTGAGCTAAGTGACACAATTGGTTTGTCATTGTAGTGTAGTAAAGAGGAAAACATATAAGAAGTTAAGTGAGCATAATTAATTCACATATTTCAGAGGATGAAAACACTTGGATGATTATCTTAAACAAAAACAGAGCATAAAAGCATGATTTTTATTTCAAAACTTAAAATATAAAGAATAGGAGGAAATTAGATGGATGCTTGAAAAAATTGATCATCAGATGCATAAGAAAATTAGAGAAAAACATTGTCACTAACCGCATCACAAGAATCCCATAAAAATAGTTACAACTACCTATAAATTTCTTCTGCAAATTGTCAAATACACTAGTGCCAAAGAGTGAGAACTTCATATATCCAACCCTCTCAATGACTCAATTTTGAGTACATATATAAAATAAAAAAAATTCCACCTCTAGGGGTCAAATCCTGATCCAAAGCAACTAAGTAATGCACCTAATGACTCATAACCTAATTCTAGGGGAGTTAGAAACAACTTTCCCCCTTTTTAGCTAACAAGTTGAGTTTTTCTCTCAAGTCATTAAATATAAGATTATTTAAAAAATATGAACAAATAATAGCCTTATTAACCATTAAAAAAACCATGATACAACTATTACATCGACCATTTTGAATTTTTACCTCCACGTGTCAAAACAAATCTTCAAACCCAGAAACACAGCAAAAGCACAACACAACTTTGGAGGATGATTTGGAGGCCTTCCTGGATGATTTTTTGGTTGAAAATCATATGGTTAGAAAGCTGGAAATATCTAATACACCATGGAATCATCAAGAACTAGAAAACACTGCTCCAAACCTCTAAAAAGTTTCCTTTAAGTCAAGTTTTCCCAAATAAATTCAATGAGTGGTTTGAAATAGTGGTAGAAAGGTAAAAAATGGGCACTATTTTTTCATTTTCTGAAAATCTATAAAATTTCAAACTTCCCAAAGTATTTTTCTATTATACGCACATCATTATACATCTCCACATTCTTTCCAATCTTCATTTGAAGCCTCTGGGAAAAAGTGCAACGATCACTTGTTGCTTTATGTAGGGTTAAATTTTTGCGCTTTTTGTAAAAATAGGGGTCAAAGCTAGAGTGATATCTCTTTAACCATAACACTTTTTACAAAAATGGGAGAGGTTTTTGTAGATACGGTTGTTGTAAATAAAAATATCTCTAATTTTTTTTTAAATTCATTCCCATATTCTCGTAATCCATGCCACCAACGAATGGCTAAAACAGGAAATTAAATTGGAGATTTTGATTTTCTAAAAAATAGGCTTCAAACTTTGTTGCATATCTTCCAAACCATAATGCCTGCACATAAACGGAAGGAATTTTTTGTTATTTGGTCTATTATTGACAAAAACCTCTTTCAAGTTTGTACAATTCATCTCCATTTGCTTAGAAACTTATTTTGAAGAAAAAATGTCCCTATGTGTAATGTAAATCGTAGCAAATGATCACAAAACTCAAAATTTCAAAACTTTGTCTCCTTTTTCTTTTATTTCTGATTTTCTTTCATACCACCAGTGATGCATCAGCCAAAAGGTCTAGGTTATCCTTTTAAATCATGATTGTAGCCCACCTCTTGCACTTTCCTACAAAACCCTAGACAACCTACTTGTATAAATGACCTCTTGATGAACTCTGAAGCATTGATCTCTTGCATATGAGTTGGCTCATATATTGAGATAATTCCCCCCTTGTTTTATTTATTATTTTCACTGGCCATGTTGCTTCTTTTTCTTGACTTAAAACCCTAGTTTAATAGGGGAAAGGGTAGGGGTTTAAGGCTACAAAACAGGGAAAACAGAGCAACTAGTTTAGGGAGGGAAATGGAGGGGATAGGAGTTACGAAAATTTCTAGGGAAATTTTGGGGGTTAAGGGTAGATGTTAGGAATACAGGGGTAGTGAAATTTCTTATAATTAGTGAGGGGAGAGGGGGGAAAATAAAAAAACACAAGGAAAACCCAGAAACGCAACAAAAGCGCAATGAGGGCTTGGGTTTTTAGGGAAAAATGATGAGATGAGGAAAATAAGTATGGGAAATGGTTGGGGAGAGTTTATCAGGTGTATACAAGGGTATTTAGGGTTAAAAAATAGGGTATTTAACCTTGGTATGAATAAAATACCACAAAAACTTGAAAATATTGCAAAAACACAACAAATAACCCTAGAGGAGGATGTCTGAAACAAAGAAATTGAGTTTTCACCTGTTATTTCCGCCTTATGCCTTCAAAATAAAAGCGCAACAACACCCTCCAAAAACATAACAAACTGATGGAAGAGAAGTAGTGAGAAAAATTCAAAGCTTTGGTGGTTATGGTAGATCTTCAAATTGATAGAGAGGAGATATTGAAGCTTTGGAAGGATAGAATGAAGTTTTAAAATGTTCCCTAATTTCTAACTCCCGTGATGGTAACCAAAATGTATGACATGACTCCCTTGTTTTCTTTTGATGATCAATATGATGATCACCCTCAAATGTGAATCCTAGACCATGACCTAGATGATGACCCACTGACTCTTTTGATGACCTAGGACAGGGGAAAAATGACATGACCATGATGGATGATGGTGACCTTTAAAAAGTGGAGGGAGTAGCAATGACCTATACAATGACTTGATTATTTGACAACGAAGATATGCCAAATTTTATTTGAAAATATAAAAATTTGACCTAATGACCCTATCCATCACATGGAAAGAGTACATTAGATCGTTGGTGACTTAGACAATAACAGTTGGGTTGATACTCTGGATGGGGTTGCTGCTCCAAATAGTGTGAGGTATAATTGGGACTTCACATCAGGGAGATCCCCTATATGTTGCCAGTATCCAGCACCATCAAAAATTCAAATTATTTTCTTATCATGTGGAAGCGTTGTAAGCTCCCAAATATCAATATTTCGAATATAATCTATCTCTTGCTTCATTTCTTGTACCTAAACCTCATTAGTACATGCTTCTTTGAAACATGATGGTTCAAAATCAACCTTGGAAAGTAAAGAAAAAATTACTATCCATCTCTTGGATTTTTTGTTGGAAATATTGAGAGGAGGGTAAATCAGTATTTCACTCACTTTTACACTATTGGTTTGTTAACTATTTTTTAATTATTCATATCAAATGAATAAAATTTAACCATCATCACATCATACCATTGCACAAGAAATTTGTCTTAACACAAGCTTTGCATTATGTATGGTTACATACACAATTTACCAACTAGGCTAGAAGGAAGTGAAACACTCCCCATGCTTCAATATGTTTACATATCAAATCTACAGGAGTCTTCAACCTCCCTTACAATCAATTATTTAGTCACCACTCTTTATGTTTCCACTCTACTAAACTTTATTATTTTCATTCTTGCTGTCACTCCTTCTTCTGGCACTATCCGCTTCTCCACTAGCTCTCATAGTTGTTGGTATTCATTGCAACTCATCATGTATTATCTCAATCCAAGTGTCCTAAACATATAATATTTGTCTTCGGCATTCTATAATCAATCACTAGAATCAACTATTTCAATATGCTTTACTATTTTCACTGCCTTCACACTTCACTATTGCCTCTCCTTCTGCATATTCTTGTTGCCACTGTCCAAATCTATTGCTTTGTTCTACTGTACTCTTGCTCCAACAAGATCACTGTCATTCATCAAGTTCCTTGTCATGTCATAAGTAAGGTTCCAATATACTATCAATGTATCTTTGGTCACTCTGATGTAGTGATTCCTTTTGAACCCAAATGTTTTAGATCAGCTGTCATAAAACTAATTCACTACATTCTCTCTGTCACTATATACCTATATTATATTCTCAAAGTGTCAAAACAATTTACTTGAGATACAACCCAATACTGTCAACTTATTGAAGTTTGAACAAGTAATAATGATACATGATGGTGCATTGCTAATGGTATTAACTACTTCAAAATATATACATACTTTAGGTGTGTTATCTTTAGCTCTTTACACAAATTTGAGCACATATATTATGGTGTTGTTTCATCCATCCTATATAGATACATCAAACTTGTCAATTCTTCTGCATAATAAGTGAGTCTTGTGTTCAGGGAACCAATTAGTATATCCTAATCAAGATTCCATCTGCTTTGTCTCACTATCCTGGCGTAATTTTCTCAATCTCAAAGGTTTTTAAACAACTTATTCTTCAATTACGTATGAGTTTCGAGGTTAATATCATATATTAATATCCTCTTCTAGACAAGATTGTAGTGTGTATTACTTGCAAGTTTATATAAGCCATACTATCTCATTGGAGCTCATTTACAATGACATTCCTTCCTTTAGAATAAAGTATCCCACCAGACTTACTATTATATTGTTACATATTCATATCATTTCATTTGAATTATATCTGACTTCAAGTCATCTTAGGGTATGTGATTATGAATTTCATAGAGAAGGTCACAAATGCATCACAAAGCCAAGATATTTTCCTCCTTAAGGAACTTCATTCTGAAATAGATTGATTGACTCTCCCAACGATTGGTTATTTCTAAAGGGCTTCGCTCCTGGCCATGGATATATAATACAAAAAACCAAAAAAAAATCACATTATGCACAAATATCCTTCACTGTAATTATAGATCTCAAAGTTTCCTCACATGTTCGCAATTTAAAGCATCTCAAACGAATTCTTAGAAAACAAAAATTCCAAAATTATTCCATACATAATGTAACTTGAAGGATCAAAATTTCTTCATTGGTACCTCTGTCAAACTCGGATTTGAATCCAAGAGATTGGGTGATAATGATAATGATGCAAACCACTAGAAGATAATTAAACACAAAGATAATGATTTCTCATTCACTAGTGAAGAGAGAGGAGATCATATTAGTTGCAACTATACTTCATCCTCATGCAGATATTCAACACTAGTTTGTTGTTATGTGTTACTGAACCACTACAATATTCCAACAAATCAATGACAGGATCAAGGTTTTTTTTTCACAATACTTTAGTTCACAATATTTCTCGATGACTTGCCCTTTGCAAGCTATTTTAGGTCTACGAATTTAGAATATATTCACAGAGGAATTGTACTGGTATCATGCACAACTTCAAGAGATAAAAAGTCATTTTTTTATCTTCAGAGTGTCCTACAAAACATTAAAAAAAATCCCAACAATCTTGCAGATCAGAAACTTCCCAGAAACCCAAAACCCAACAACCTTCTTGGCCATAGAGAAACTTCACTCTTCTTCTATATATTTGGAGAGGTAAATCCATGTGCATATGTGGTATTTGGAGGAGGGCTCATGAGGTCAAATGACCTATAGTTTTGGTGGGAAAAACGAATTTTGAAATTTCAAATTTGATTTTTTAAAAGGAACCAAAATTCCCAATTAAATGATGCCTGATTTTAACATTGATTTGAATTTAAATTTTGATGCCCTTGTTGAAATACTTTTTCCATAAAATATTTAAAAACAAATCCTCCATTTTTTTTATTTGATCCTCATGGCTTCATGCCAAACAATTATTTAACTAACACTTCCACATCATCATGCCTCATTTGTCAAGCCAATTGAATGTTGCCATATTAGCAACCCTTTGGGGTTTTGAGCCACAAATTGGGTCTTCAACTTTGACTGAGCATATCTCCAAAACCGCGAGGGCTCATGAGATGCTCCACATATCAACAGAATCAAAATGACGAAGAGAATCCAATGGAAAGAGTCTCCAAGAAAAATAATTGATCTAAATCATCAAAATATGTGTCCATCATCCAAGAAACTAAACCCTATTGATAGGGTTCCATTCAAATGCATAATCTTAGTAATACTATACCATCTCAATTACCAGTATCATATCAATGACCTCCAACAATGCTTGACATCAATGACGAGATCTACATCTTGTACCTATCTTCAACTATTTCACTTACACCTGCTTTGACATCAATGATAACATACTCAACATTTTCTTCATGTGCTTGACATGTACTCCTTTGATAAATGTCAATTAATATTCTCATCTTCCTTGTATAACTTGAAATTGAAGCTAGCTTTACACTTAACTAACGAACTATATGAGGGGATAGTTGGTGGATTTGTAGCACTTGGAAATAAAATATTAGTGGCATTTTCATGATTAATAACATCGATAATTCCCCCATTCAAGATTGATTTTTACATCTCAAAATGGTATCTTTGATCATTGTAAACTCCCAATTCATAAAAAATCACATGTCTTGACACAACAATACTATTAGTGAGAGGATTATATAATTGTAAACCTTAATTTGTTCACTATATCCAAAAAAAATTCATGACTCACTTATTGGATCTAAATTTGTATCTCTTTTGATAAGCTACATGGACATAGTCTAAACAACCAAAACTGTGAAAGACTAGTCGTAGGTTTTTTTTTTCATACTAGATTTTATAAAGAGTCGTCATATCAAGTGCACTTGCAATACTTTGACTAAGAATGTATAAATATATAACAACTGTATCAACCCAAAAATAATTGCTTAAGCCCTCAGTTTGTATCATTTCCCTTGCCATTTCCACCACTATACTATTTTTCCTTTCAGCTACTCCATTTTATTGAGGTGTGTAACCAATGGTGAGTTGTCTTTTGATGCCATTAATCTCACAATAACTATGAAAATTTTTTGAACAAAATTATCCTTGATTATCAGTCCTTAAAATATTGTTTTTTCAACCTCTTTCATTTTCAAAAAGGGCTTTAAGCCTCTTCTATGTATCAAAGGCTTCATTCTTGGTCTTTAGAAAATAAACCCAATGCATTCATGAGTAATCAATGATAAAAGTAATACCTAAAATATTTTTCTACACAGGACCAAAAATTTCTAAGTTAACTAAATAAAGTGGATAATGGGTCTTCCATGCATTTCATTTTGAAAAATTCTCTCTTGCATGTTTTTCTAGTGGCACATCCGTCAAACCTACTCGTGTTGTTGAACCTTAGGAAAAACATAAACTAATGTTTTTGATGTTAGAAGCTTCGAAGTATGATAATTCAATTGTCCATGTCTAAGATGCCACAACAAAGTTTTGTCCTCATATGCCATATTGGTAACACTACTATTATGTTCTACAAAATTCAATGAGAATATCATATTCTTTGACATAGGCACAACAATAACAACCCTATTTCCTTGATTCTTATTGTTCATTGTACATTGTTGATTTTCAAATACCACCTTATAATTATTCTCAATTAATTGGCTAACACTCAATGAATTATGATTTAATTGGACAATAATGAATATCTTTCACACTCTTCCTTCTTTAGTATGGACTTCCATAGCTCATTTCACAACAATCTCTAATGTTTTTTCATAATCAAGCTTGAAATTGGATTTGAAACTTTCATCCATTATAGAAAAATATATTTATGTGGTTAGAATGCCCTTAATATAAATACCAGACATCTTTAGTACCATTTTTAGCTTTGTCATAATATAACATTAAATTGTTTGGAGTAGGCCTCATTGTTAAAAATTAACTAAAGAGAAACAATTTTTCTGAGAGTAACAATAAACCAACTAGAAAAATTTGTAAAATGAGCAAACGTTAACATAATTTTTACCTGAGGAAAACCCAAAATTTGGGGGAAAACCCAACTAAGGGAATTATATTAGATCCCTTGCCCAAAATCGGACAAATCTGATGAAGTTAGCCTTCATTTCTCACCTCCCTGGCCCACTACAATGAAGTCTTCTTAAACCTTTTAGAGGCTTCATTACATGTAATCCACGAGCATAAAAACATGGGAAATGAAAAAATATGTGCCAAAAAACACAACCATGTTACTTGATCAAATATAACTCTTTCCCCATGTCATGTTTACTTAACAATCCCCCCTTAAACCTTGAATTAAGGTTTCCTTGATCAAATCCAGCCAAATCAACCAAGTGAGTCAACGTCGTTCACCTCCAGCCCTTACCCCTCTCAAATTTTATACCTAGGGTATTTGTTAACTCTACATGCCTCATATCACCTAGGTCTAACACCAGACTTTAAAAACAATTTCCCAAGGGTCTGCAGGCCTTACCAAGTCTTCCAACAATATGCCCATTTGTATGCAATAAGCTTTCAACTCCATGATAGTAATTTCTTTTTTCATTGTTTCTTTCATTATATGGCCATCCTCTTGCCTTGACACATTCTAAGCCTCATGCTTTCATGGATCTCTCATAGTTTGTCATCCTCCATTGGTTCTCCATCATATCATATGAGACCAAAAATTACAACCCAATTTTTCACCTTTCCATGGACTTTTATCTACGTTATCACTTCCATGAACATCTTGTTTAATGGCCATGAGAATTTAGTGATACAATCTCTTGTCTCTTATAGCCCAGCCTTGTTTTGATTTTCCACCACATAATCACAAAGGAACCTTGCCTCTATTGCATAACCAAAAAATAATTCTCAAAATTTCTAATAGTTGGCATTTCTATGAAGCTTCCCAAATCATGAAGCTTCTCTTTTGAGCTCCAAGGATGCATCTCGATATACATTGGCTTGTGCTCACTAGTGCACATGGGGTCTTCAATATTTCATTCTTTCTAATTCCACATTCCCCTTGCCCAACCCTTTTTGCTTCATATGTCTTCCACAAAAAATACCCCTATATTTTGAGTTAGTGTGCCCGAGATCATCAATCTTGTTATCACTAGTTGTTGTGGACTCCAACGATTTCTAGTTTGACAACATCTTTAAACTTATCCATCGCTGCTTCAAAACCTTGAGTGAGTCCCTACACGTACCCAAATATGATAGATCCAATCTCTACATGTCACCACCAAGTATCATTTCCACACCTCTATGATCATAGAGAGACCTCAAATCTCATGCAACCCTATTCTTGCATTAGTTTCACATATTCATCATTTCCTATTTGCTTGAGGGTAATTTTGCGCAAGTCAAGATAGTTATTTTTCAATGATCACACTACACCACCACTCATTGGTCAGGTCCTCCTAGTGAAGCAATGCACTAATTCTCCCTCTTCATTATAGCATGTCTTCGTTGCTATGTCTTTAAATAAACTATGCTTCTCATTTCATAATCAATAGATCTAGTCACTATGTGAATTAGGCAGTATTTAAAACATTTGTGCATATCCTTACCATAGTCTCCTCGGCTATTAAATCCACACTCATTGTTGCGCCCACCTTTTGTTCCTCTCATATGGATTCCATATTTATGTCAATTTATTTCACACGTTATGCATGTTGTACACAAATGCACCTTTTCCTCAAATATTGATCTCCTTCACAACTTCCAATGTCACCCGCACTACCTCGTGTTGCTCTCACATGGATGCCTATACATTCATTTTGGCATAATCATACATCATAACATCTCTCATAGAGTCAGTTTCATCTTACAACTATGTGAACCTATTTTCCTAAGCCTCAACTTCGACCTCACCAGGCCAAATAAACTATTAGCAATAAAGGCTTCCTTCTAAAGCCAACACTATTCTATAATATATCCATCAGATTCAAGAATACAATCCATAATAAACCTTCAACTTTGATACCAAATGTTGAAAATTATCCAGAGAGAAACATGTTTTTTGAGAGGAACATTAAGCTAACCAACAACAATAAAAAAATATGTGAATGTTAACATAATGTTTTCCCTAGAAAAACACCATATCTAGGGAAATACCCAGCTAATGGAATTCCATTAGATCCCTTGGAAAAAACCTGACCAAGTCGGCCAAGTGAGCCTTCACCACTCACTTCCCTGATACATTACAATGAAGTCTTCCCGGGCCTTTTAAAGGCTTAATTACATGCAATCCATGAGCACAAAACCATTGGAAACAAAAAATCATGTGCCTAAAACCACTACCATTTGACCCAGTCAAAGTTGACTCTTTCCCCAAGTCTAGTATACTTAACACTTGTCATCTTCTTGAGAATAATTAACACATTTAATATACCTTCTTTAAAGCTACAATCCCTTTCAAAGAAACCATACCTATTACAACGATAACACTAGATATTTCTCTTTTGAAATATGCCTCTACCTCTACCTCTTGAACCACCTCTTCCTCTATTTCTTCCTAAATAATTTTTATTTTTATCTCTACCTTGGCCTTGATTGCTTTTGGTATTGGTGTTTTTAATTTGAAGGAAAAATGTTTCCCATGGCACTTTCTCCAAATGAATCTCTTAGTATTTCTTCATGAGACATAAGATATCCAACTAGGCGATCAAACCAAAGAGTAGACAAATCCTTTCTTTCTACAATGATTATGGAAACGTGGTTCCACCTTGGTATTAGATCCTTCAAAACCTCTTTAATCACATCCTATTTTTCACATTTTCTCCAAGAGTAGTCACCTTATTGGCTACAACGTTTACTCTCAGACAATGATCATTCACATTTTCGGTTTCCTACATCTTCAAATTATCAAATTTTGTTTTCAATGTCTATAGTTTAGCAAATTTTACTTCGTCATTGCCTTAGTATCTTCTTATAGAGTCTACCATGCATCCTTAGTTATCTTTGCACATAAAGTTCTTGGAAATAGACTCTTATCTAGGTCTAATTTGGATGTGAAATAAATCTTAAACATTTTTCATTGCCTATTTCTTAGATACTCTATC
Organism: Pinus albicaulis; assembly: GCA_034641835.2. Taxonomy (NCBI): domain Eukaryota; kingdom Viridiplantae; phylum Streptophyta; class Pinopsida; order Pinales; family Pinaceae; genus Pinus; species Pinus albicaulis. The sequence continues at coordinate 738,432,236 of CM076582.1, forward strand.
ATTGGTTGTAAGAGTGGTTTAATGAGATAGATCTTCATAACTTATTTCTAAAATCTCCCATAAATATTTCCCTTTAAAAAAATTCTTCATCATGATGGAACAAGAATCATAATCACATCCATTAAATTCTAGCATGGGTAAGGAGTTAGAATTTTACATGATTATCCCAAAAGAAAATATATAGTTATTAATACCAAATGAAGATATATACATGCCTATATTTAAACGATCTCATTAATCAATTATGATAACTTAGAAAATATAGTAGTAATGATAAAATAACAATAATAAAATGGAATCACTTATAGCTGAGGCATAAGCAAAAATAGAATTCCATTCCTTCAAATACACACACAAAAGGTGTTCAACATTAATCATAAAAATAATAGAGGATGTAGCTCCTAATAAAGGAGTTCATAGCCTTACAAAACAAAGAGTTCAATACTCTTTATTGACACAATTTATTTTGGAAAATAACTCATGCATTTTGCATGCATTATTGACCCGCCAACTTAAAAGTGGCATACCTACATCTAATATACATAAACCATATTTAAACATAGACTATCAAAAAATAAAATTGAAGATCAATTGCATGTATGGCACAAAATGAAGTGCATAATATCACATCAATTTTCAAGACTATGCACTCATAAATAAGGTTCGACTCTTTGTCATGTATATGGTTCGAATTAGGGCATGAATAATTCCATTCGATTTATGGATAACTCACAATGCCAATCTTAATTGGAAATCTTGGAGGGCTTACAAGATTCCATATCCATTTCCATAGAGGTTCATGGTTTGAGTTTTGTCCTTCTCATACATCAAGAGATTCTCATCTAATAGATTAGTTGTAAAAGGATGATTCATAGCCTCATTTTTATTGGTGGGCTTAAGGAACTCAAGAATGGATTTTAAAACTCACCAAGTATCCACAACTTTTAAGGGTTATCACTATAGATATTTTATTAGCATCAATTCTAGTGCGAGGAGTGACAAAATTTCGCTAATTCTCCTAGACTATCCTCAAACTTAGAGTTAGCAATTTGTTTTTTTATATATATGTAATGTTCATAGCATAATTCAAGCATTTTCATTCTATATTGCTTATCCATCAACTTGATTTCACCGATATGTTTTTCTTCTCTTTTACAAGATGTGTCCATTCTTACATATCTCTACTTTCTTTCATGAGGTAGTGTTGGGCATACTCTAGGATCATTTAATTTATTGATGTCGCTTTCATGGCTAGTGTTCAAAATTGTTTACATCCTATACCTTTTAAGGGGTTGAAACTTGTCTTAAAATGATAAGTAAAAAAAACCCTTCAGGAATATATATATATATATAATAATTTGTCATTTATGAGGGTATGCATCTTATTCCAAGCTTAATCATGCAACTTAGATTATCACACCAAGTTATATTAAATGGTCCACTTATGTATTCATAGCTAAGGTTTGGCTCTATGTCACACCTAGGATTCCACTTAGGGCATGGTTAAACTAATGGATAACTCATTGTAGTAGTTTTAATTGGAAGACTTTGAGGGTTTATAAGATTCCATATCCATTTTGGTGGAGTTTCATGGCCTAATTTAGTATTCTCACACATTAGGAGTTCTCATCTAATGGCTTCTCATTTGATTTCTTGATGCCATTTTCATGGCCAACATTAAAAAATTACCATTTTTGGCCCTTCCAAGGGATTCACACCTTTCTTAAAATGGTAATTTAAAAAGCACCCTTCTAAATAAAACTAAATCTTTTTGAAGTCATTTATAATTTTTGAAAGACAAATAAATCTTATAAAAATTCAAAAGAAGGGTCTCATTTTCAACAACCCATCAATCTCATTTTCAACTCTTGGATGCTCAGTGAGAATTATGCCCTTCATATTATATGGGAATGGATGTCAATCATGACAGAGATTCATGATTTGACTCCCATTACTTTCCTTCAACATCTAAAGATTAAATTCATCTCTATTATTGTTGTATCTTATCTATTTCATGATATAGTGCACCCTTACACAATGTAAAATCCATCACAAATCTCATGCATGTATAATCATATTATTGTATTGACATATATTCCATATTGAGTGTCACTTAGTATAAGCTTCAAAGAGAAGAATGTGTACCTTATCTTTCTGAATTGACACTTGAATTCATGTATTATTTGTCATTTTTATCCTTTTCTAGAATGAAGTTAATGCCCATACTTAATAAGTTCAAATCCTATGCTCACCATAATGTCATTTCCTTTGTTATTTTTCCCTCATCTTGTGGCTTTACAAAGAAAAAACAATTAGGCATGATTTATGGATCTAAATTGCAATTACATTAAATATTTATTAGCAGATTCACTCAAAATGTGTGGTACATGATCAGTTTTAAGAAAACACAATAAACATCAACTGGATCCAAGGAAATGAGATAATGTTTTTTTTCTTCATGTTCACATAGGTGATGTCTTTAAATGCATAAAATATGTTGACAAATCTAACGTGGAAATAGCTTTGGCATATAATATTTTTTACTTATTTGAGAAAATTCATTGGCCACTCCACCACTTAGTATATTATTCAAGATATCACTATTATTGTAATAGATACTTATAGGAAAATTTATGCATAATTAATACTTGAATGTAAATGTCCCAACAATTCATTGATCGTGTATAGTTTTTTTTTCAAGATCATTATAAAGATACAAGTAAATCTTCTTTGTTTCACATGAAATTAAATTAATGATTTATTTAAAATAATAATAAAAATATATTAATATCAACCATAACTTGTATGTTCTTGATTTATTCTATGTATGACTCAATACAAAAAAAAATATTGTCAACAACTCAAAAAGCTAAAATTGGAATTACAACATTGAGAATGCGATTATTCATTTAGTTTTCTACATCAAATCCTTATTTCTAATATTATTGCTCTTTCCCCATTTTTATGTATATTTATTTATGGCACCACAAAATAAATCTTGTCAACAATTCAAAAACCTAAAGTTGGAATTACAACATTGAGAATTGTGATTATTCTTTTAGTTTTCTACATCAAATCCTTATGTCTAAGATTATTCTCCTTTCCTCAATTTTAACTATATTTATTTATGGCACTCATCTTTAGAAACATCAACATTAACATGATGATACTTTAAGTGTCAAATATTTGAGAATGCTCAATAGGTCTTTTCCACTTTGCCTCATCCCAAGCCCCGAGAACAATGAGATGTATCATTTAAATTTTGATACTCAAAACAACATTTTTTTGTGGTTGGGTAAGATTCTTAATTAATATATGGAAAAGGTAATACAATTCATTCATGTTATCCTTAGATATTTACAATAAGGATTATGCTCTAACATCCACTCCTACACATTTTTTAGATTTTTTGAGAAATAGAGTGTGCCATCAATGTTCTAAGGATTATCTACTCCTACACATTTTTTAGATTCTTTGAGAAATAGAGTGAGCCATCAATGTTCTAAAAAAATTACATACCTCATAATTTTGATAGGAATTTTATTTTAGCTTTATATTTGTATTAAATTTAAGAATCTCCAAATTATAAACATATTAACTTAAAAAATTACGCAATAATGGGTGTAATCATGCTATATTTGAGTGTTCCAAAAATACTATAAAGAAAATAAGCTATTTTCCAGTGTTCCAAAAATATTATAAAGAAAATAAACTATTTTTCAAGCTTTTATAGTATTTCTGTAAAATATTTTTTTAATCAAATATCTCAAAGTCTAGAATATTTTTTTTCCTATATAAACTTTTACACAAACAATAATCTCATGATTAATTATGATTTTGATGTGTTTACCTATCATATAAATACGGTACAAAAATCCTCTTTTACATGAGTATACATAAAATATGCAATTCTTTCCGAGAAAATAAGTATGGATTGGACTATATATATAAATAGTGATTTTTTAAAATTAAAATAAATTTAATTTTAAAACATATAATTTGTTTATTTTCATGGATCGAATTATAATTATTTTTATAGTTTTTATTATAAAATAATTTTATGACAATATATTTTTATCTTAGTTTAATTGTTCTAAGTTTTGGATTTTTTTGGCATATTTTTTGGTCAAAGTTACCAGAAATTCTAGAAAGATGTGTTGAAATCACAAGTTTACTTTGTGAATCTTGCATAATTTAGTGGCCTAGGAATTTTTAAGACACGCGGAATGGAAAAGTTTGCTTCTACTTCCGGTGTGTCGGTTGAATGCAGTCTAAGTCTGGAGACTTCCTTTCTCTTATAGTGAACCCAAATTATGGTTCAAAAGCTCCTTGAGAACTACCTTAGCAGTTTGCTTGGGAGGTTTTTTTTGCGGGAATATTATCGTACAATTTGTTGAACCTCTTTATGAACTCTGTTACGTCCTCATTATGTCTCTTTTTTAGAGCATTGAATTCGATGAGAACATAGCCGTGATTCCTCTTCTCTCCCCATTTCGGTGTAAATAAATTTTCCATGCTACCCTCGGATGCCTTTGTGTTGTTGGCTAGGGACTTGAACCACTTCCAAGCTTCTCCTCCTAGGGACTAGACGAAAAGCATTAACACTACATCTAAATGCTCTACATTCACATTCTCAACAAAGGCGCAGAAGTTTTCAATGTGTCTCTGCACTGGAGTGTTATCTTCCCCTGTGAACCAGGGAAAGAGCTTGAGATATTCCTAAGGCATATCATTTAGAAGTTGAGGAAGAGCTAATGGAGCGTACTTTTCTAGGAGGAACCAAAGTACAACCATGGGGGGAGGTGGTGGTAAATTACGAGGATGAAGCTATTGATGAAGGGGGTGAGAGATAACAGGTATTTGATAAGTGGATGGGTTGATTTTAACTTTCAGGTAGCTTTGGAGTGCTGCAAATTCCTTTACTTCCTCAATATCAGGAGTAGGATGGAAAGGAGGCAAAGAGGCGTCAACTCACTATGCTTCATCTTTTATGAATGGTTTGGACCAAACAGAGTCCTCTAGGGCATATTCGAGCACACGACTGTGGATTCCTGACCATAGATATTATCTTGCTGAGATGAAGAGGGCAAAGCTTCTAGAGAAAAAGGGGGTAATTCAGTCTGGCCTGGTTTCTTTTCCTTCCAGATCTTCTTGAATATGATTTTTTTGGGATCAGATACAGAATGAGTCTTCAGCTAGGAAGTATCTGATCGGGTATGAGGCCTTGTATAAGCTAGGATTATAGCTTATTTCAACTTGATTGTAGTGGAGTCGCCAAGGTGAGGGTTATGCAACTCTCAAAACTTCGTGATCACTTGATTGAAGGGTGAAGATAATGTCGTATCCCAAGGAAATGGCTCTTCTAATTCGTTCCCCAGCAACGACGCCAAAAATATGTTCACTCCTAGAGACAACCCTGAGTTGCAAGAGACCAGTGCCTAGGACATCTTTAGAATCAGAGGTTTTTAGAATAAATTTTACTTGAGGAGTCTCTCTAAATATATCTTCTCCAAGATTGGTGTATTAGTGGTTCAAGATAACTATGGGAGTGGTGGTACTAACTCTGATTTATGCTGGACGTTACTCAGAATGGGCTTGATGGCCACGTAGATTTGAGTGAATGAGAATGGGAAAGGTTTAAAGCTAGTGAACAGACTCTGGGAATAAGGTGGATGAACGTTTCGAAGAAGAGAGAGATGAAGCTTGAGGAAGGTGGGCTTATTTTTATGATAAGAATCTGTCCTTCTCAAACTTAAGGAAGAAGGTGATCATTATAATATTGATGAAGAGGAAATCCTGTGTCGAGCCCAATTAAGGTGACTGAGTGATTAACTTGTGAGTGTTATTTTCCCACATCAGAGATATAGACAAATTCATTTATTAAAACAACAATAACCAACATTCCAAACACAAGATTAATTAAAGAGGCATTTTAAGAAATGGAAAAGAACTTAAACAAACATAAGACAAATACATACATACTGTTCACCAACCCAATTGGAATCCATTTAAAAAAAATTCATTGTTATATTATCTCTCAAAAACAGCTCTTCGAGATATGCAATTAGAGCTCATGACTGTAATTACAAAAAAGGCTATACAGTACTAACCCAGAAATTCCACGAAATCTCGAACCCTTCTATACTCTTTTAGTTTACTCTTTATAGCTTTTACATCACATGCTATTAGCCAAATATTTTTCAAGCAAATATTCTTTCTTGATCTTTCTGTACACCTATCAAAATAAAAATTGATACGATTTAATTGTATCATGCCAAGAGTGCTACTCTTCATAACCAATCACAACAAGAACATAACAATAATAAAAAAAGTACTTGGGTGAAATCGGAATTTCACCCGATTATACAATGTAACTGAACATAAAATATAAAGTAAATAAAAGGCCACATGGGCTTGATCCTAGCATCTTTAACGAATGTGACGAGGAGTGGCAGAAAGCCCCAAGCCACGTGGATGCACTGAAGCAGAGGAGGAGCCAGAGTGGCGAGATGACGTAGGTGGCATTGGTTGTGAAGTAGATGGAGCTAGTGGATGCGAGTACTTATAACATCTTGGCCATATGATGTCAGTAGGAAACAACGTAGAGCTGAAAATCTCAAATAACACACGCAACTGAGTTAACTCAGTGTAATCGAGGTGAGCGGAAAAGAACCCTTTAACCATAGCAAGGAGAAATAATTCCTTGCGTAGTGCTGCCACCAAGGTTTCAGCCTTTAGGCGAAAGGTCTTCTCTAGTGTCAGATCGGCCTTGCACTTGATCTCGAACAACTTCTGATCGTACGTGGTCCAGGGGAGAAATTCCCCCAATGGATCTCAGCATGCGAGGAGCCTTGTTTCCACTAAATTACCCCATTCACGATCAAATTCCTCCACTCCATTTTTAACGAGTGCCAAATAACTTGATGCTTTTACCTATGCCTCTTCCTTCTGAATAATTTTGGTGACCTCCATTATGGTCCTGAACCGGTCGACCACTCCGCGCATGCCCAATTCTTCTGAGGGGAGCTCATTGATGTACCTGATGTATCTTTGTGCGGTCATTACATTTTTGTTTCCTTCCCTACGACCTGCATCCAACTGTACTTTACAATCCCTGATGGCGTTCTTCTTATCGTTTGCCAATGTAACGAGCTCACAATGTTCCTTCACCTCCTTTATAATTTCAATCCACACTATCTTTCTGGCTTCCACTAGCGACATGTTTCCCTTGAGTTAAGCCTTCAAGTCCTTGATTGACTTCTGGTGTTCTTGAGACTCTTTACAAAGGGTCTCCACCTCTTTCTGTAGAGATGAGACCGTCTTTTGATTTTTTCCGAAGGTTTCCTTTTCCTCATCCAATAGTCGTCGAGTGGTGCGAGACTCATCCTCTGACATTTTCAAGTCCGCCAAAGTCTTGGTTAAATTCTTTGAGCCATTTTGGTGGTCATTTGGCACCTGTAGTAGACATACATGGCTATCTTGAGCTTGTTGTTGATCAGCTAGCTTCCCTTTTAACTCTATGATCTCTTCATCTCTCTAAGAAAGCACCTAAGTGAGGGCATATTTCTCTTTTTTTACTTTGGCCAGCTCCTGTATTTGGATATTCTCTGAACAAGGAATGTTCATCCTGCGACGTAACTCTTGTACCTCCAATTCATATTTTCGTATAAGAGTTTGCACGACTGCATTAGGATCAATGCCTTTGCCTCTTATCAACTTCTTGCAATCCTCTAGCTGTGTTATGAGAGCCTTCATGCTTTCTCTTTCCCTTTTCAGAGTGTTCTTCATCTGATCTATCCTTCTCTCAAATTCCTCTAAGGCGATAGTGTGTTTCAACACCTCGGTATGCAACATTTCCCCAATGGCTTTATGCAAGTTCAGCTTGTCTTGTAAGGGGATGGAAGCCAGCTCCAGAATCATCTTTAGGGCTTTGTACCTGGATCGTGGGGTAGAGGATGACAAGACAAGTGTTGGACAATGACTATTAGCTGGTCATTTTCCACATCTAACGCTGTCATGAGCCTGGTGTGATGCTTATCCACAAACTGAGCCAATTCTACTCTTAGTTTTTCTCCTGCAGACTGATGCTTCGCCTCAATCTGCTCACTTATGTCTACCTTACCCAAGGTGACCGCCTGTGAGAGCTTTGAAGGTGTCGAAGAGGGAGAAAATTCATAAGAGAGTTGTAAACCTGGTTTGTCTTTTCCCTGACCTGTGAGCTGTGGGGTTTCCTCATCAAGATGCTCGGTGTCCTGTTCTCTCGGCCCCTCGGCTCTTTGCGTTTTACTGAGGTGGTCCTCCTCTTCATCTGCGAGTCCCTGGTCCATTTGATGCCTCTCCTGAGTCAGGACTCCCACTTCACCGTGTGAATTGTCTCCTTTTCCTTCAACGATTGGGGATTTGACCTCCATCTTTGTATCCAAAGGCCATGAGTCACAATTAGCTTTCCATTCTATTAGAGGCATAGGTTCATGCTCATATGATGAAGACTTAATCTTCTTCTTTATTTGTGTGTTGAACCCTTTAGGATCATAATGCCATACATCTCCTTGCAGGAAATTCATCTTCTGCAACAACCCCTCAACTAATGGGAGTGCATGTCTTGAACTAATGGTGAAAGGACCTACAACATTTGGGAGCCTCAAAATATATCCCTTCTTTGTGGGCACAAAGTGACTTTTATTGGCACTCGGGACTTGGTGGATAAAATCAAGGGCGAAAATCCTCATGGACGTGAACACTGGAAGATGTTAAGGAGGCACTTCTGCACCATAAACCCTGATCTCAGTATGATCTTCAAATAAATACCAATCCCCGACATAATCCGTTTCACTGAACTGGAGCAACTCCTTCTGCTCAGGAAAAGTCATGGGCAGGGGGTTGTCATGTATGATGGCATAAGCCCTGGACATGAAATCCATGACGAATTTTTTGTACCCCTTTCCCTCTAGGTGTTAGCGAGCTGAATGGTTCCATTCGAAAAAGGATTTTGGCTCAGCATTTCTCATGGAGAACTTGTCTAGGCCTAAACCCTAGAACTTGCATGCATGTTTAAACAAGAATAGGTAGAACACCAAGGAACAATATCTGAAATAACTAGAGGACGATATGTCTTGAAATTGAGCTTTAATAGTGGAGGCCAGGAAGGTGGGGATATCCAGTAGAACCCCTGGTTACATCATGAGCTCTAGAAACCCTAGACCAGCGGTTGTTACTCTATCTGTGTTGTCCAAACCCAACATTCCCGAGATGACCGCTAGGATAGGTTGTATGGTGTCACAAAATAAGGAGAGCGGGATAGTTTTTGTAGGCAGGAGGGAAGTTAGGCATGATGCGGTGATGAGATCGTGGAAACCCCTTTGTTTTTCCAGGGGAAATTTTGAGAAGTGACAGGAGAGGGTGAATTTTGTGAATTCAATACACTCTTAAGCAGATGGGTAGCACAGAACTTTCCAAATTAGCTAAGGAGTAATCTTGAAGAATTTGACCCCATAGGCGGAGAGGAATATATATTTCCACTCAATGTAGGTGTCGACGAGCCAATTTGTGAACCCAGGGAAAGGATGGAATGACAGGGTAATTTGGTAATAGAGCCCTGAATAGAAAACCCTAAACAAATCCTCGCCCCACCGTTTATAATCCAAGAGCTTGGCCTTCATACGGGCCACATTGAAAGGATAAATGGTGTCACAGAGCTGGAATTGGGCATCCATGAGGGGCTCAAGACCGGGGGCAATTCTGGCTTCACAGGCCTGTGGGGTTTCGAGGGAATTTTGCTTCTTTTCCATCATAATTTGACAAACAGTAAAGGAAAATAGTGAGAGGGACTTGACCAAATACCTGAGGCAGTAGTGAGAGCGACGCAAGGATGAAACTGCTAGTACTATGGGTTTTACTAGAGCGCCTAGCTGAGTAAGAAACGATTGTAAATGGTAACAATCAAACTATCTGGAATAAAAGCCGGGTGGATGACCGGTTTTTACTACGGAGTGGAGCGGGGTGACACTAGAGGGCTAACGTCGTGAGGACGTCAGCGGGAGGACACGTGGCATGAGGTGACTGGTCGACAGCGGTTGGGTGGGTGAGAGGCCATGTGCCTGACACGGAGGTACCAGCCTCATACCTAAACAGACTTAACATACCTTTACTTACCTCGACCAGACGAGAATGTGTGGCCTCGCCATATTTTGTTGGGTCAGAAAGTCGAGCATAGGCCCGCAACTTGCCCCCCCCCCCCTTGAATCTCCTCTTATTGGTCCGCGGGGAGGGTGACGTCATCGCCTCCGGCAGGTTGATCTCGCTGCTCTCCACTTTTTCAAGAGTTGTCGGAATGGTTGCTTGCATGCTTTACTGCTTCGTGCTTCAATCATTTGCCTCATTCCTTAGTTAACTTCTTCCCTTCTTGTTAGGCTCAATATTGTCACATGCCAACACCAAGTATTTGATGAGGACTACGGTTCTGCACAAATAGTGTTGTGTTGCATGCTTCCACCCACACATGCAATGGTAGGCCCTGATCATGCAGCATCGCTCATGCCGCACCCACAATTGTTTTTTTCTTTCTTTCTATGACCCCATTTTGTTGTGGGTTATGAGGCACAATCAACTCTCTCTGAATTCCTTCTTTGCTACAAAAGTTCTTGAATTCATTGGAGATGCACTCACCACCAATGTCACTCCAAAGAGCCTTCACATGCTTCCCCGTGTCTTTCTCAACCAGTGCTTTGAACTCACAAAATTTTTAGAATGTCTGATATTTCTTCTGCATGAATTAGATCCAACACTTTCTAGAAAAATCATCTACAAAGATCACATAATACATGTGCTTTGTTGACGAAGCTATAGAGAATGGTCCACACGCGTCTGAGTGAACCCTCTCAAAGATTTCCGCTCCTCGGTTATCCTTCTCGTGAAAAGTGGCCTTTGCATAATTCCCCATGGTACATCCCTTGCATGTGTCTATATGTACAAGAGTACCCTTTGGAAGCCCCGTAGAAATATGTTGCATGACCTTCAAGGCACCGTGGTGTAGATGGCCCAATCTCTTGTGCCATAACTCACCCTCATCCCGACTCACCACTTTGTCTGCCTTACCCATAAATGTTGCACAACCATCTACATCAAGTTTGTAGAGATTCTTCACACGAATCCCAATCTTCTTGGCTTGTCCTGTGGCTTTGTGTCGAAGGAAATCTTTCCCTTCACTGAAAACCACATCATAACCTCTGTCCTCCAACATTGCAACTGAAACTAAGTTATTTTTCAAGCCTAGTACATGCATTACAAATTTTATTAAGAAGGGTTTACCTGAATGTCTTTGGAAAGTAATTGTACCAATACTGGTAACGTTATACCTTCCGTCATCACCCATTTCGATATACATCTGGAGATCCTTATTACCCAAGCTACTGAAAATTTATTTGTCTCCCATCATGTGGAAAGATGCACCATTATCCAAGTACCACACTGATCCCATTGCACTAGACACCATGCATGCAATGAGCGAGAAGTCAAACTCAAATTGCGAGGCCAAAGCCTCACCAGCTGTAGATCCTAAAGCCTTCTTGTTCTTCTTCTACTATGGACAATTAGCGGCATAATGTCCATGCTCTTGATAGTGAAAACATTTCACTCTGGACACGTCACACTTATTTCCTTCTTTTCCAGTCTCAGATTTGGAATAGGATTTATTTCCCTTCCCCTTCTTTGCCTTACTAGCCAAGGCGTAGTTTTCCTCATCATCTGTCCTAGATGAGGATCCATTCCTGGTATTTCGCCTGAATTCTTCTTGCACGAAATCCGACCAAATTCTCTCCCAATCTGGCAGCTTCGCCCTCCCATTGATAGAGTCTTGATAACTATTCCAACTCTTGGGACATCTCAACATTGGACAAACTTGGTTAAATATTTGGGAATAGTGTCGCCTTTCTCCATTTTGATTTTCCTGAGCTTGTCCTTTAGTGCCAATTTTTTTTGGTCACTGCTACTCTGAAATGGATTTGTCAAAGCCTTCCACATTTCATATGGAGTTTCTTTTCCATGGAGACTTAAGACAATGTGGTCTCGTACTCCCTCTAATAAGGTCCTCCTCGCCTTTGCAAACTTCTTTTTCCAAGCATCAAGAAGAGAGACATCTGCTACTGCGGGTTTTGGAATGTCATTATCAATGGATTCTTTCAACCCGTTGTCCTCCAGAACTGCCTCCATCCTGTCTTTCCACGCAATATAATTAGAATTTTCCTCGAGTGCATATTCCAATCTCAAGCCATTGAAAGCCATCTTGATCTTGATCTGCCTGTCGCACCAAAGAATATATTTTCAAATTCAAATGCTATTCATCACAAACTCAATTTCTTCTCCACTATAGTGGTTTCCTGCGCTCCGATACCATGTAGAAATTATACAAAAAATATGTATATCAATGGATTCAATCCGATCATGCGATATGCTAAAGCAAGATACTGAATCCTTCTATTAATCAATTGCGGAAAATAAACACGATCTCCAATCACAACAAGTAAATAAAGAAGCAAAGAAAACCACAACACAGATATTTTCTCGGGGAAAGCTTGCTGCTCAAAACCCCTCTATCTTCTATTGTATATTCACTAAGGAATCATGAAACAATTACAATGCAATCTTCTCACAAGAGTCTCCTGCACTCTCACAACTGTCTCAAGGACAACACATACATCATAATGCCAACAGGTCACTATAAGAGGGATTGTAAGAATATAAAGAGGGATATAGCTCAAAAAAATAAAATCTAAGTTGGAATTATGAGGAGCTAAATAGGGATTTAGCCCAGAACAATAAAATCTAAGTTTGTGAAGGATGAAAATAATGACAAAGGAGAGGAATTTATGTTTTGCACTTCTAAGGATGAAATCAAGACTCATGGTTGGATAGTCCCCAAGGAGCAGCCACAATTGATTGGAAATTGACCATCACAAGAAGGTACATTGAATGATTGTAGTAGGATAAAAGGTTACAATTTTTGCTACAGGGCACATTTTTTTGTGCGGGTTATGTATGACACAAAGGTGAAGGGTATTGTGGAGAAGTACATGGCATGAACAAAGCATCATGTATAGGGAGCATTTGTAGGTTGGAAATGCATGGTACCATGGCTCTAGTATTAGCTAGGTGGGGTTGTATGTTGGTTTTTTTGACCTGTAATGGGTAGTGTTGGAATAGTCATGTAATGCATATAGCTATTATATACAAAGTTCAAATAAAGTGTGTGTCTATGTTTTTTAATATAGTATTAAAAAATTAGAAACTTATCTTGTATTTGATGTCTTGAGTTGGTAACATAAATGTAAGCTCATCACATCTTTATATTTTGTATCCTATGAGTAAAGATGAAATGTTCCATGAATGTAATTATTTCTTTCTTTATTGTGCTTGTTTCTATTTGCATTACCACTATGACGACAATAACATCTTGTGCTCTGGCCCTTGCAACTCTTGTGTAGCCTTTATACTTTATCTACTAACTGTTTTTCATCTTTTTAAAGCCATTAATCTGCTACTAAGCCATTGTTGTGACTGACTTTGGTAGAATCTAAAGACAGTTAATTTACTATTCATTTATTTCTTATGTGTGCACACCAAACTAATATTGTTATTTTCTTTCACATTTTGGTATTTTTCTCTTCAGTGTGCTAATAATATAGTTAGAACCTAGGTTGCATTGGATATTAACTATTATCTCACTATGTATGACTTGCACCAATGAGTGAATCTAAAAGAAGTTATTATTGGATGGTAATTTTCTTCCATTTTTATCGCTTATTATCTGAACATTTGTATTGTCTTTCAATGATAACAAAGTAATAGGTTTACTATTTTCGTAGGAATTTATAACCACTCTTCGAGGGAATATATGAAGATGCAAGTGTTAAATCATTGTTCATATATTTGTTACTTATTTAAAAAAAAATGATAAAAACCTAAATAATTCAACCATGTAGAACTAAAATTTCTACATTTAACTAAAGATTGTAAATATATGAATAATTTATTACTTACATTTTGACATGACAATCCTACATTGAAAAGGTGATGAGGAAAATCTTTGTGGATCATTATTTATAACTATCAAGCATGTTGGACTAAAATTGCCATCAAATAAATGTCATTAGTCATTTGGAGGAAACATGTAACTTAACTATTTAGTCATCTAATAAGATTATTGAAATTTGAAATATTACCTTATCTACCTTCCTTTTTCAATCCATACTAGAATATTTATTATAATTTTATTTCAGAAGCTTCATATGCTTCCACATTTTAGGCGACTTAATGTATAATCATGTTAGGTGATGTGTTTGCCTTGTTTTCCTTTGACTGGTTCTAAAACATTCATTTCTTGGTAACATTGGTCCATGTTCAATGTTTTTGAAATCTGGCCAAAACTGGAACTAGAACAGGCTATTTTACACTAGAACCCTAGATCTTGGTCTGACCCTGATGGAACCAAGGAGAATTTAACCCATGCTTCATGAAAGAGGACCAAAATCTTGTAAATTAAGAAACATTAATAAGTTATTAAACAACTTATTCATTTAGCATGAATCCACTATCGATATACAAGGTAAAAATTGATGAAAAAATAATGTAAATCGACAAATATTATTCAGCAGTGATATGGATTCCTAATTGTCCCTAATGATGTCAAGTGATGTTCGGGCATACCAAGTCCCATTGAGGGACAACCTGGAATTCTCTCAAAGACAAGAAACGTCCTTAGCAAGGGATTTTTTTCCAACCAGCCTAGATCCATCTAACTCTGGATCTATCATGCGCCGAGAGGGGTCAAATCTCTCGAGGTGCAAACCTATTTTTTGAGTGCAAAACTTCAGGAAAGGTTTGCACCTCGAGAGATTTGATCCCTCTCGGCGCATGATAGATCCAGAGTTAGATGGATCTAGGCTGGTTCCAGTCGGAGGCATCAACGTCACATTTTTCAGATTATTAAATTTTTTGTATATTTTTGAGATGTAAGATGGATCTAGGCTGGTTTCAGTCGTGTGATGCCAAGGAAAATCTATCAAAGGTATGATTAATTTTATCAGTAATATGTAAATATATCAAATATTAATATAATCATTTTAAATATGCTAAATATTTATGAGATTAACTTGGTCATTTTAATTTTAAATTTTCTTAGTTACCTCAGTTCTTTGAGATGATAATTATTTTTAATAACTATAATGATGAAAAATGATGAAATATTTTTTTTAAATGCAAAGTGACAATAATAGTGTTGAAAGATAGAAAATGTGAACAATAAGAACGTACTCATGTTACAATCAATCTCAAACTATTTTCTTCTACTATTCTTATTTCCTCCCTTGTTAGTTTTGTTATCTTTTCATATCGATTATATGAAAAAAAAAAAAAAAAATCGTAAACCATTTAAATCTTTAGCTCGATCTGTTGTAGTAAACATGATACCTTGTCTCTCTTGCTCTCCAATATTAATAGCTTAAATTACTATAACACAAAAATCAATCTACATTGTTAAAAAAAAATTGTGCTTACACTAAAATCAATGCGTATTGTTAATCCAATCACTTTAATATTAATGTACCGTCATATATCCAATTACATCAAATCATAAATCAACATATACATTGAAATCAATGCATTTAATGTAAGAAATCAAATAAGATTAGAAAATAACTTCTACATTGAAATCAATGCACCTAATGCAATCAATCAAATAAGATCAGAAACCAACATCTACACTGAAATCAATGCATTTACTCAAAGCAATCAAATAGGATTAGAAATCACCATCTACACTGAAATCAATGCATTTAGCGCAAACAATAAAATAGTATTAGGAATAATCTATATTGAAATCAATGCATCTAGTGCAAGCAATCAAATATAATTCTAAATTGACGTCTAAATTGAAATCAACACATCCAGTGCAAGCAATCAAATAGTATTAGGAATCATCACCTACACTGAAATCAATGCATCTAGTGCAAGTAATCATATATCATTAGAAATAAATATCTACACTAAAATCGATGCATCTAGTGAAAATGATCAAATAGGATTATAAATCACCATCTCCACTTAAATCAATCCATCTAGTGCAAGAAATATTCTTCCCTCTTTCCACCCTCCATCCATATCTATATCCCCATCCATCTATTTTTTTGTCTCTATCTCACCCCCCTAAACACACACGCTCTCGCACTCCATATATATCATTCTCTTTGTCGATCACCCTCTCTTCCCATCTCTCTCTTATTCCCTCTCTTCCCCTTCTCTCCCTCTCCCCCACTAATATCTCTCTTTCCTCCTTTTGTCCTCTCTCTCTCTCTCTCCATCTTCATTATCACTCACTCTCTCTCTCTCCCTCTAGGAACCAACATCTACACTGAAATCAATGCATTTACTCAAAGAAATCAAATAGGATTAGAAATCGCCATCTACACTGAAATCAATGAATTTAGTGCAAACAATCAAATAGGATTAGAAATCATCTACATTGAAATTAAGTCATCAAGTGCAAGTAATCAAATATAATTATAAATTGACATCTACATTGAAATCAACACATTCAGTGCAACCAATCAAATTGTATTAGAAATCACCACCTACACTGAAATCAATGCATCTAGTGCAAGTAATCAAATATCATTAGAAATAAATATCTACACTAAAATCGATGCATCTAGTGCAAATAATCAAATAGGATTAGAAATCACCATCTCCACTTATATCAATCCATCTAGTGCAAGATATATTCCTCCCTCTCTCCACCCTCCATCCATATCTATATCCCCCTCCATATATTCTTTTTTGTCTCTCTATCTCACCCCCCTAAACACACGCACTCTCGTACACCATATATATCAATCTCTTTTTCAATCACCCCCTCTCCCCATCTCTCTCTTCTTCCCTCTCTTCACCTTCCATCTATATCTCTATCCTCCCCTTCTCTCCCTCTCCCCCATTAATATCTCTCTTTCCTCCTTTTGTCCTCTCTCCCTCTCTCTCCATCTTCCTTATCACTCTCTCTCTCTCTCTCTCTCTCTCTAGAAACCAACATCTACACTGAAATCAATGCATTTACTCAAATAAATCAAATAGGATTAGAAATCGCCATCTACAATGAAATCAATGCATTTAGTGCAAACAATCAAATAGGATTAGAAATCATCTACATTGAAACCAATTCATCTAGTGCAAGTAATAAAATATAATTATAAATCGGCATCTAAATTGAAATCAAAAAATTCAGTGCAAGCAATCAAATTGTATTAGAAATCACCACATACACTGAAATCAATGCAAGTAATAAAATATCATTAGAAATAAATATCTACACTAAAATAGATGCATATAGTGCAAATAATCAAATAGGATTATAAATCACCATCTCCACTTATATCAATCCATCTAGTGTGAGAAATATTCTTCCCTCTCTCCACCCTCCATCCATATCTATCTCCCCCTCCATCTCTTATTTTTTGTCTCTCTATCTCACCCTCCTAAACACACACATATATCAATCTCTTTGTCAATCCCCTCCTCTCCCCATCTCTCTCTTCTTCCCTCTTTTCACCTTCCATCTATATCTCTATCTTCCCCCTCTCTCCCTCTCTCTCCATCTTCCTTATCACTTTCTCTCTCTCTCTCTCTCTCTCTCTATTTATTTCTTCTTACCTCCCTCCTCCTCCCCCTCCAAGTCCATCTCTCTTTCCGTCCCTCTCTCCACTCTCTCACATCCTCTCTCTTCCTTCCTCTCTTTCCCTTTCTCTCCCATCTCTCTCTCCCTCTCTCTCTCTCTCTCTTCACCCACCAAATATGTTACTATATCCCTCCCTCTCTCCCTATATCTCCTTCTCCCCCCTTATCTCCATCTCTCCTTATTTGTCTCTTTATCTCAGCCCCAAACATACACGCTCTCTCTATGTCTCTCCCTTGTCACTCCTTCTCTCTCTCCACTTCTCAATCTCTATATTTCTTATTTCCTACATCTCTCCCCCTCCAACTCCATCTCTCTTATCGATCCCTCTCTCCTCCTCTCTCTCGTCCTTCCTCTCTCTCTCTCCCCTAAATCCCTTTCTCTTCCCTGATCTCTCTCTCTCTCTCCAATACTCTCTCTTCCCCCATCACTCTCCTCCTCTCTCTCATCCTTCCTCTCTCTCCCTTTCTCTCCCACCTCTCTCTCTCTCTTCCCCCATCTCTCTCTCTCTCTCTTCCCCCATATCTCTCTCTCTCTCTCTCTCTAATCCTCTCTCTTCCCCCATCCCTTTCTTTCTCTCTCTCTTTCCACCCCTCTCTCTCTCTAACTACATTACTATATCCCTCCCTCTCTCCTTCTCACTTCTTCTCTCCCCCTTCTTTCCATACATCTGACTTTGTCTCTTTATCTCACCCCTAAACATACACACTCTCTCTCCATCTCTCCCTTATAACTCTCTCTCTCTCTTTCTTCTTAGTTATGTAAACTAATGAACATAAATATTTGTAAATATAAAGCAAATTATGGAGTAAATATGAAAAGAGGTTTTATTTACTTAACATACCTCTAGTTTATTTATATTTTTATTTATTTACAATACCCCTTTTCTTTACTATGGTATTTGGTCCATAGGCTTGTTATATAATTACATTTTTATTTATAATCCTATTTGATATATTGTTATTTATTTACCTTACCTCTTTATGCCTCTTTTATATTTATTTATTTACCATACTTCTTTATATATTTTTTATATTTATTTATTTATTTATCATACTTTTTTATACCTCTTTTATATTTATTTATTTACCCATGGTATTTGGCCCATGGTATCAATATTAATTTGTCCCATGGTATTGGTCCCATAGGCTTCATCTAAATAAAACCTCTTTTTAAAGTTTTTTTAAATATAAAAATGTTTATGGAATAAATATAAAAATAATTTTTATTTATTTACCATGCATCTAGTTTATATATTTTTTATTTATTTACCATAGCTCTGGAGTAAGTATAAATTCATTTTACAAATATTTAATTAAAAGAAATATTAAAAGATTTTGGATTTTGATTGTTTGTGTTGAATTAACTCTTTTCCTTTGATTTATGAAATGGTATTGACTTTAGTAAAGAGTAAATATGTTTAAAATTTTACTTAATTTGGAAATTCAATGTGGTAATTTTTTTTGTTAAAGGTAAATTTATGATCCATTCAAATTCACGTATATAATTTAATATCCATTCAAATTATATAAATAATACATAATTGTATTAGAAATTGATATATGTTCTAGTACAATGCGATTTTTATTTTTTATTTTTTTTAATTTAAAACTTAAGCCGACATTTTGTATGAGGACGTGACATACCTGACATCGGGGTCATATTCGCTGTAGATGCGCCTCTCGGCGCAACAAGAATGAAGCCACTCAAGCATTGGTTCTTCCCTAGTCTCCTAGAATACATCTGAAAATTTGAATTACAAGCCAAAGGAAGCTATGGTGAAATTCCAAAAGACTACCAATGACATTCTACTAATAATGGCATGAATCTGGTGTGTTTCAAGCAACAAGACCTAGCAAAGCTATCATAAGATTAGTAGAATAATATAGTTCTTGTGCTTGACAATTACATGACCATAGAGACAGACAATTGTATTTTTTTTTGTTAATTTGGTAGTGCCTCTCTTTTTCTATTTATATTTGTAAAGCAGGTTACAAAATTATAAAATCCAGTCTGTAGCCTCAACCTGCCCATAGGAAACCAGGTCTATTGGCCATCTTAGTGCATGAAAAGCAAACCAAAACTGAAAAAGTTTCATTCATCTATGTCTAGCATGAGCTAGACAATTGTAATGATTATTCGGTTGAGAGAGATTATTCGATTCAAGAGTGGAAAGTTGTTATTAATTTATGAAAAAAACTCTTATTAACGCGTGGGATATTGAAACCCGCATGGTTAAGATTTCCTAACACCCAATTTTGATATCTAAAAAATGTAGGCCGACTGTGGCAACACCCAAATTAAGCAGCTCGAAGAACAACGTAATAAGCAGTGTTTCTAAAAGGAAGTGAGGTTGCGATGAATTTCAATTTCATTTTACAAGCCATCCCATACTTTATGCACGGAGGTTGTGATCTGCACTTGCTTCAATTCCAAATGACATGAACAGAGGTAAATCAGAAGATTAAGATAACATTGTGAACTGAATATGTCCTGTATAGAATAAATCCAACATTGGACAAAATCAAAAAGCACAAAATTCCACAACCTAAACAGTAAACTCATTTTGAAATTAGTACATGAAAATCACAATACCTGAAAAACGAAATTGAGATGTCATTTGGCTTCCATTCTTGCTGTTTCAGTTTAAACTTTCATGTATGACTACTTGTTAGATATGAAGGCTGACTATTCTTCATTTGTTCTAGCAAGTTAAGCACATGTTATTGTCCTGGATTATAACTAAATATTCAGCACGTGTTGTCGTCCTGGATTTACAGCTAACTAGTTCTGAGATTATATATATATATATATATATATATATATATATATATATATATATATAAAATCTATTTTCAGATGTGTCATATGATTTTGAGATATAAAAGTACTTTTTTTGAGAAAATGGTGGTTTCAAGAGTTAAAAAAAGGAATACTCTGTTTCTGAGGAATAATGGTCTCTAGAAATCACCCTATATATAAATGATGAAATATGTGCTCCTTTTTCAAGAAAATGGTAACCTACAACAAAAGGGTTATTTTTGTGGGTATAATTTGCTATTTATCCCTAGAATGAGGTCATCCTTCATCCAATTGGAGATATTTCAGAAAAATCACTTCCAATTCTGTTCTCAAGTGGCAATTTACCTTAAGAAAGAACTATTTGTTAGTTGTAATAGTGTGATTTATTAGCTGGTTTTGAAAAGTCAATGGAGAGTGGACAGAGCAGTAGCAGTCGGTCACTTTGTTTTTTCTTGGCACAACAAGAGCCTCCCAATTTATGTGTACAGGCAAAGTTGATAGAAATGTTAGCGAGTAACAATGTGTTTGGGAAAAGGGTGATATCAATATGCAGGATTCCTTTTAGCAAATGAACTTACGTTAAAGGAAAATTGTTAGTAGCAAGTAGGATCACTGTAAAAATGCTTGAATTAATATAAACATGCACCTTTCACATATGCATTTTACAGGAAATTTGAGGAAAGTGTTGCCACCTTTAGCAATGGTATAAACAGTCATATGAGAATGAAATAAGAGAAAGGTGCCTTACTGTCACCTTTCTGTCTTACATGAGCTCATTACAAAACAAAAATTGGTGTGAAAATGTGGGTTAATCCTCTAGTATGCAGCCACTTCAAGTCAGGCATTGGAACCATCTCAAAAGATAGTTATGCAGAGCTTGTGCCTGCAACCAACCATAAGCAATATATGAAAAGAAAGTTGTTGTCTTCTCCTCTGTTGAACAATGCTTTGACTACACTATATTTGCACTTAGATATACATCCAAATCAGTCAACCATATGTAGACAAATCTGCCAGAGATCAAGGAACGGGAAAACATGTTATGAATACATCCAAAGCAGTCAACCATATGTAGACAAATCTGCCAGAGATCAAGGAACGGGAAAACATGTTATGAATACATTCAAAGCGAATTTGTAGCAAGAAGTTTCTCTATCAAAGCAACAACAATGCACAGCATTTGTTGGAAATCATACCATACCATGTTTCCCAATTGTTGTCCAAATGCTCTATCAAAAGCAATTTGAAATACTCGGTGTTTTGCATATGAGAAGCTCGAGAAATGACTACAAACTGACGATTGATTATTGGTGTTTTAAGGTTTGTGGCGGTTCTTCTGCATTTGTAGAATTGGTGATTGGTGTTTTAAGGTTTGTGGCGGTTCTTCTGCATTTGTAGAATTGGTGATTGGTGTTTTAAGGTTTGTGGCGGTTCTTCTGCATTATTTCTGGTGTCAGAGCAAGGTTGAGGGGTGAGATCCATGAGTTGTAAAACTACATGAAGGTGTCGGATTCAAATGTGAGGCAGAATCGAGGGATTGTTGGTACTAGCATTTAACAAGAAGTAAATTTGAGCGACATCTTAATCCAATTAACAATATACTCTGATTGACCTCTGATTTCGGATTGAAATGAGAACAGATCACAACCAAGTAAAATATTATTATAGACCTCAAACTCGGGCTATTAATATTGTACTTTTTGTCAATTGCTGGGAGGATGTAACAGGACTTTTGTTAAGAAATACAAGGCTTTTTAATCCAATTAACAATCTACTTTGATATACCTCTGATTTCGAAGTGAAATGTGAACAGATCGCAACCAAGTATTATTATAGACCTCAAACATTTAAGAAATACAAGGCTTTTTAATCCAATTAACAATATACTCTGATTTACCTCTGATTTCGGATCGAAATGTGAACAGATCGCAACCACGTAAAGTATTATTATAGACCTCAAACATTTAAGAAATACAAGGCTTTGTAAACAGGCATCTGCAATCGAAACAATCAAAGATATTATTGACCTCAAACATTTAAGAAATACAAAGAGCATCTATCTGCAATCAAAACATTCAATTTTAGTGATTAGTGTTGTTGGCCTCCATTCATAGCGAATGAAAGGCTCCAAAAATTGGCGTATGCCGCTGTGAGTGGTCAACACACGGTATTCTTTAGTAAAAGGCGAAAGAATAGTTCGCTGTGTGTTGACCACACGGCTCCGTAAAGTTTCCTCCTCGTCTCTTCTCTTATTTATACTTGCTCCGTTGTCGATTATCGTCTGTGGCCCTCCATGTGGGACAATATTTAATTTCATTCATCTTGGAGGTTCAATATTCATTTTCGAAATACATTTGGATTCGAAATGCATTCTTATAGTTAGATCTCCATTGTGATAGAGTCAATGCAGAAGAAGTTGCTCAGATCATTGTTGTAGAATCCATGTTGAGGCATGGTATTGGATTGGTTACCACTAAAACGAAATCACCCCTATTTCTTCTTAATTCCGAGATGAAAGAAGAACAAGGCCTTCCCACCTCAAAAATAACGGGCATTTATATTATTGGAGCAAATCCAACGAATTTGTTGTTGAGGTTTTTCTATATAATAATGGGGAATGATGGGAGAGGAAGAAGAAATGAAAGAGGAGCCAGACATGTGATTATTAATTTACCAGAATTTGAGGTTTATATGTGCTCAGTGGTATTGAATAGGAACGTATCGTGGTCATGGGTTAAGAAAAAATGCACAGTTGTAGATTTGTGAATAGAACATAAATCCTGCAAGTCACAAATATGAAGGCACATAGATAAATCTCTATCCTTGTATTCATTTGACCATATTGTAGAGATTGTGAACCAAGAACACACTACCTATGGAATGGGTGCATTGATATATACTCAAACCTATTATTTGTCGATTTGATCTCTTGCATATATAAGTGCTTTTATAGAACTAAAGTGAGGGTCACATTAAATCTAAATGAATCCCTGTAATCGATATGATTTGGAGCATTGAGCATTGTGTCAGGAATATATATTAATATGCAAAGAAGAAGCGCTACGGAGAAGACACCACAATACACAATCTCATAAAGCACAACTACATATTCAAAGTAGTATTGATGATGAGGATCTAAGCAAGTGCTAAAAGCTGTAACCATTTTCTAAATGGCATTCATTGACTTGTGCAAACAAGGAAATTCCAAATCTTAATTCCAATTCCAATTCAACCAACTTTGGGTATATGTGTAATTCATTTTCAAAGAAGAGTGATTGAATTGGATTGATCTTAGAGTTATGTCTCATGCTTTATAAGTTTATTTCTTTGATTTCTTTTAATCTTGGATTTTACATCTTAAGTGATTAACCAACACTTATCGTTGGCATTTAATCATAATTAAGTATTTTATTTTCGCAAGTGGCAATTAATCTAGCTTGACTAGGCTACATATTGTAGTGCCCTTCTAAGTTTACGAACACACCTAGACTGACTTAAATATTATGTCCTAATTTATGGGCATAGATTATATTGACATTGTTCTTGGTAAAGTAAATAGATTTTTGGGTCATTTGACTTGGATTTTTTTTTTTTGGAAGAAGTTTTGAGGACAATATTGTAGTATAGTTCTACATATCATCCTCATATAAATAGATTTACTGTAGTGAATCGATGTCTTGGCAATTTTTTGAGATGCTTAGTTGGAAATAAGCTTGGACAACGAGATTTAGCGTTGGCTTAGGCCGAGCTTATTTATAATACTTTAATTAATGGACCCATAGGAAAGAGTCACTTCTAATATTTTCTATTGTGAGTCACTAAAAGGAGTTACATATTTAATGCAGTAGAAGAGTATGTGAGAAGTGTAGATGCACCATAGATATTGTTTTAAAATTTATGAAAAAGGTCTGTGAGTGAGTTAGAGAGTATATACCGCAGATTAATTCAAAATATAAACTAATTTTAAATGAAAAAACCTATGGAGAGAGTATTTTCCAAAGGATATTTGGTTTTGACACAATATTAGATGTCATAGGATTTTGATAAAGATCTCACATAATGCATCTACTTTGTAATTTCTTGAATGAATATTTATCCTAAATTCAATGTTTTAGAATTGTACGAGTACCATACAAGTGAAATAGGTGAATAGGGGTTGGAATGAGGAAGCTAAGTTTTGGATAAACCAATGGAGAATATAGGAGGAGGTCACTTGTAGAATACAATTAAAAATACTATCACGTGTAAATATAAGAACAAATTGTGGCGCAATAAAGAAATAGAGAGTAAGATAATTAAGATATTATAAAGAGGTCATTAACCACAATCTAGAAGATAAATTTTTTTTTTTTTCATAGCTAGCTAAAAGAAGAAAATCAACATCGTTACAATAATAATGAATTCTCACAAGCTCCATAGTAAAACAAGGCATTCAATCATTCCTAAAATGTCATGGGATGCAAAAATTTGTCACCTTTATGATATTAAGAATGTGGAGGATGTACCAAGGTAGTAACTCCTCGATTAGAACCACTATTTATAGGACATTATTAGTAATGCAACATGTTATGAAAATTGCCAATTCTTTTCCGTTGGGGTTAGGTGCATTAGTCTACATCACTCGCTTTACATTGGCTACCATCCCTAGATTGGGGAAAAGTTTCTGGGAGTTTCTCAAGGAGTTATTTTCGAGAAAAAAGGCAATGGATGAAAATTCCTTTCTCTTAGAATGCCTTGTATATGCCCATGTTAGATCTTAATTTCGATTTTTTTTGTAATACTAACGACTTTCCTAATTTGTTAACTCATATAAACTATGGATATGATCCGAATTTATGCAAGAATACAACAAAATACACATATAACCATAAATACAAAGATTCATCGGAAATGACACTTCATTTCATTAATATCAAAGAACACAAATTTGTTTACAGACAGAATGGAAATGAACTAGCGTGGGCGCTGGTAGCTTATCTCTGAGAAGCGATGTGGTGGCTACAGATCTTTGAACTGTGTTACAATGAGGCTTGAGGGCCTATTTATTATTGGGAAACAATGGAAAACCATAAACATCTAAAAACCTAACCCTAGGAGATGAAGCGCCAAAACTAAGGGCCCCGTTTGGGTAAATTGGTACACCAGCTTCCCGGGGACGTAACTTTGGCATTTGATCTTCGTTTGACGCACACAATACCTAATTAGAAAGATCTATCTGAGGAATACAATTTTTGATGTTAGAAACATCAAAATAACTTCCATGTTGCTCCCGGTTTTCCCAAAAAACGTTGTTTAGGGCCTCAAAACAGCTCCGAAAGTTTACGACCCGAGAAACTGCTAAAATAGTAAATTATGCTACAATTAAGGAAACTGACAAACTAAAAGAAAAAATGGTGGGGCCCCAAGTGGAATAGGCGGGTGGCCACCAATATCCACCTATATCACTCCTCCACCCTTAGGAAGCAATGGTCCCCATTGTGTTGAGTTCCTCCATGAGATGAGGAAACTTCTGCTAAACTTGGTCCCAGGTGAACCACTTGCCTTGGTGCAAGAGTTGGCCAGCTTTGACAACCCGATAAAGTTGGATCTTCTGCTGGCTAGTATTATTGATTTTCATGTCCATGATATGATATGTGGTGGTTCGTTCCATGTAGTATGGGTTTAACTCTGTTGGTGTGAGTTGTTCTGCAATGTTGGAGGTGTCTAGTAGAGGTTGGAAGTAGGGCCGAAGGCGGTCCACATTGAACATTGGGTGCAGACCAAGGAATGGTGGAACATTGAGCTCGAATTCATTGGCCCCTACAACCTTGGTGATGGTGTACGACCCATATTGGAGCGAGCGAAGCTTGCGGTGGGGTCCAATGAGGTGCTACTTCACCAAATGTAGCCACATGTTGTCGCCCACCTGGAAGTTGTGTGGCACTCGATGTTGATAATGTCATTTATTGTACTTAGCATTGGCTCTGTCCAATATGTCATGAACCTGTTGGCAAATGTGTTGAATGCACTCAATGAATTTGTTCATTTTGTCAGCTTCAGACTAGACATGAGACGAATAAACCTGAGTAGCCGCAAATGGCATGGCTACCTCAATGGGACATAGTGGTTGGAATCCCAAGCCCACCTAAAACGGGTTGTGACCGGTTGAGCTATGGAGAGCATGGTTATAACTTTGTTGTACATAGGGAAGGCTCTCATCCCATATGTGTGGATGCTTTGAATTTTACATGCGTAAAATGTGCACAATCATCCTGTTGACGACCTTTGTCTGGCCATCAGTTTAGGGATGGAAAGTTGTGGACTTGGTGAGCTTGGTGTCCAACATTGACCAAAGGCTAGACCAAAATGTGTTGAGGAACCTATTGTCCCGATCTTAGATGATAGACTATGGGATCCAAAAGTGCATTCACACTCATTCTAAGAAGAGTTTAGTAGTGGCTTATGTTGTGATATTCTTCTTGCACACCGCCATAATGGCCATCTTCGAGAATTTGTCGATGACCACAAAAACACAATCGTTTCCATGCTTAGTAGAAGGAAGGCCTGACATGTAATCCATGGATATGGATTCCTAAGGTCGACTATGGGTAGGTAGAGGAGTATAGAGGCCTTGCTTCTTAAAGGTCAGTTTGGAAATTGCGCAAGCAATACAGGATCTGATGTACTTCCCGACATCCTGTCAAATGTTTGACCAATAGAAATACTTCTGCAGTACTGCCACTATTTTCTTGACCCCGAAATGTCCAGCGACCCGAATGTAGTGTGCTTCCAAAACCATCTTGGCACGCTCGCTTGAAGGAACACAAAGGTGTCACAGGTGACATAGTGGTGCATCCTGGAGGTGAAAATTTGGAACTTGCATACCCTCCAAGAGTGTCTTATATGTGTGGTTGAATTCTGGATCGCTCTTGTAGAGAAGTGGCCAATTAGAAGTCTCGTGCCAACAAGAGTTGAGAACTGTGGTTAGCACCCCGATCGGTTGTCGGCTGAGGAAATCTACAACATTATTGGTGCTGCCCTTCTTGTACTTGATGTTCAAATGAAATTGTTGTAGATATATGGACTGCTTCTGATGGCGATCGTTCTGCAACTTCCCTTGTGTCTGTATGAATTGCAGGGGTTGGTGGTCTGTGTGGATGACCGTTTCCTTCCCCAAAATAAAATATTTTCATTGTCAGCAAGCCTACACAATGGAATACATTTCTGTCATAAATGGGATACTTGCAGATTTTGTCGGAAAGTGTCTCACTGTGATATGCCACTGGATGCCCCTGTTGACTGTGAACTTCCCCTATAGCATAGTTAGAGGCATCTGTCTCGATCGCAAATGGTTGTTTCAAGTGTGGTAATGTGAGCATTGGGGAAGAGCATAGGCGAGGTTTCAATTTTACGAACCCCTTTTGTTGAGATTCCGACCAAAATAATTTTACTTTCATTTCTCCCTTGGTGACTTGACTCAAGTGCCAAGTGATAGGAGAGAATCCCAACACGAACCTGCAATAAAAATTAGCAAGACCCAGAAAGCTGTGAAGCTCTGTTAGAATGGTTGGGGCTAGCCAATACCGAATGACTTGGATTTTGGTTGGATCCACATGCACCCCCCACTCATCAATAATGTATCTCAGATACTGAACCTAGGTCATGCCAAAAGTGCACTTCTCCAAATTGGCACACAACTTGTGTTTCCGAAGTGTTTGGAGGACCTGTTGGATTTGGTGGAGTTGCTCTTCCCAATTCTAGCTGAATATTAGGATGTCATCCAAGTACACTACTACAAATGAGTTGGTGAATGGTCGCAAGTTGTCGTCCATCACCCTCATGAAGTTTTTGGGAGAATTTTTCAACCCAAAAGGCATGACCAACCATTCAAAAAGGCCCTCCTTAGCTTTGAAGGCAGTCTCCACACATCGGAGGGTTCGATTGGTACTTAGTGATACCCGGACTTCAAGTTGATCTTGCTGAAATATTGCGCCCCTTTGAGTTGTTCTAGAAGGTCATCAATCTGTGGGATCGGGTACCTATTCCGGATAGTGATCTTGTTCAGCACCTGATAGTCAATACATAGTCTCCAAGTCCCATCCTTCTTCTGCACCAACACGATCAGGCTCCCACTGGGTGATGAACTAGACCGGATGTGAACTTTCTGCAACAGCTCCTAAATCTCCTTCTTGATTTCATCATTCTCCATAACAAGCACCGATAGATCGGTCCATTGGGAAAAGACACACTTGGGGTCAAATCGTGCTTGACCTAATAGTGCAGAGGTACCGTTGTGGGTGAGGTGAAGATTTCCCCATACTCCACCATGATCTTGTCCATTTGATGTTGTCGTGTGAAGGAACCTTGTCTAGAGGTCATGGCCACATTATTCTTCTTGCCCTCGGGGCAGATCATCAGGAAAACAAATTTCCCAGTTTTGGAAATGAGCTTATTGCATTGTTTTGTAGTAACCAAAAATATAGTGGCAGGCGGTGGTAGCTCTGGTATCCTGTACAACTTATTGCCAAAATAAACAATAATAATGCAAGGCTAGGACTCATACACAGCATATCGCTTCCACAAGTATGGTTTGCCTAATAATACATCACAAACATCAAGAGGAGAAATGTCACATAATACCCCATCTGTGAAGGGCTTGATGTTGTAGGGAAGGCGGCACTGTTGGCTGACACAAAGATCTCGTCCTTGGTAAAGCCACCTGATGGTGTACGGTTGTGGGTGTGATGTGGTCAGCAAGCCCAACCGCTTCACGACCTCTACTGAAATGAGGTTCTTTTGGCTCCCACTGTCAACAATGAACTGTATCGGGGAGCCCTTTACCCACATCTAGGAGTGGAAGAGATGCTCCTCCTCCTCAGGATCTTCTGGTTCCTCCTCCTCAATCTTCATGGTAGTGATGGTGGCGTTGGGCTTCGCATCGATAATCTGCTTCCCTTTGTTATTCCCCTTGTCGGGATCTGATTCAGAGTCAGAGCGTGCATATGATTCAAAATCCTTCATCTCGGCCACCAGTAACTGCTTGACCCGACACTCACTTGTGTTGTGAGTGGAGCTCTTATGGAACTCACACCAATTTTCCATGTCCTTTTTTGGCTTCGTGGTGTTGTTATTTTCTTGCGGCTTTGGCAGGTTGTCTTGGGCTTCCATGCCTTCGCTTTGTTCTTTGTTCTGCTATTTGGGGGCACCTTTCCCTTGCTTTTGATTCGCATATCCAAAGTCTCGCTTCTTCTGTTTGAATTTTTGCTCAATCTTGGCAGCATACTGGTATGTCGTACCAAGCAAGGAGATGTAGAGGAACTCCATTTCCTCCTGAATGTATCTGTGCAAACAACTGTGGTACTTCAACACCAAATTTTTCTCCAAATCTTTGATACCCAACTTTGTGCATAGGGTATGGAACAGATTCGTCAGCTCATGCACATCTTGATCCCTTTGTTGTTGCAGCATAGTCCATTGTATGTACTTGTCCTCATAGCTCCCCATGGGATAATATTGTAACTTGATGGCATCTCGGAAAGAATTCCAACTGGGTACGACTGAGAACAAAGAGGTTTCCCCCTCGTCCTTTTTCTCATAGTAGGTTTCCCACCAGTCCTTGGCATGGGGGGCGACTTTGAGAATTGCAAAAATAATCTTCTCTCGGTCGGAAAAGTCATGAACTGAGAAATATCCTTCTAATAGTTTCAACCATCTATCTACGACGTCTACATCTATTTGGCCCTCAAATATGGGAATGTCAAATTTTACTTGTACCTTAAAAGGATTTTCGCCTCCAGAGTGGTTGATGGATGCAGATGTGCCACCGATGGGCAGTCGTTGAAGGATCTTGACAAATTTATCCATCATCGCGTTCCTTTGTTTTTCGAGGGCCTCCTCGAGCAACATTTTGATAGGATCTCATACTCCCTCGTCTTTCTTTTCGTCCACCATGGGCAGTCATCAGGGATTGTGAGGTTGATATTGGAAAGGTTCAACCAGATCGAATCCTAAGTCCTTATACCCCGACCTTGTTGGCGACATGCAAAGAAAGATCGAGAAAGAGTAGACCGCTTGGATACCGCTGATCCAAATTTATGCAGGAACACAACAGAATACACATATAACTCATAAATAGAAATATGCAGCGGAAATAACACTTCATTTCATTAATATCAAAGAACTAAAATTTGTTTACATACTGAATGGAAATAAACTAGCTAGGTTGCTGGTAGCTTATCTTTGAGTAGAGATGTGGTTTTTGCTTGCAACACTAGTAGAGTTTTTCTTCTCATGTTGATATATGTCAAGGTTTGGCATAATAAGCTTATTTATATAAATTTCTATTTACAAGATGCTTTAGTTAGATGAGGTCTTAGTAACCTCAAGAATCTAAAGTTATGTTATTGGTCTGGTTTGCCTTCAGGCGTACCAATAGAAGAAATTTTTTGGTCTGTGTAATCCTCATTAGATGTAATGCAAAGTGTGTAGCTTCAAATAAAAAGTATATCAATTTTTATATCTACTTAGAGAAAAAGAAATTAATTTGATATTTTTCTTTTTAATATTTTCACATTCCATTCTAAGGGAGGAGGTGTAATTTGTTCCAGTCTTAATATGGAGCTGATATATAATATTTTAAAATGTTGATATCTAAAAAACTTTAATGTGGATCATAAATCAAATATTTTTATATGCATGATGAATAAAAGATTTTAACATCAACTAACATGTGTGTGTGTGGGTGTTTTAAAGTGTATGTTTTCTTTAAATATCAACTATGTATATATTTCTTTCAATATCAACTATGTACATATTTATGTCAATAGGCTTGTATATGGTAGGGATTATTTCAATATCAACTATGCATATATTTATGTCAATAAAGTTGTATATGGTAGGGATTATCTTCCACCAAATGTTATATAATATTCTTAGTAGTATACACAAATTAAAGGTTGAGATTTATCTACAAAGTAGTTATGCCATTATTTTTCCTTTTAATTAAACTAGCAATTGCACCATCAACAAATGTTGCAAAGGAAACGTCGTAATATTCTTAAAGAGATCCAATTGTTGCTAAGAAAGATATGTGTATTGAAATCGATGTCTATCTTATTCTGTGCATAAATTTCCATACAAATTTACACCATATCAATCCCTATCAACTTTGTCAGATTCGCAATTTGATGTCTACCTGACAAGAGATATTCATGCCCCGAGACAAGACCTTGCAACAGAAGAGAAGAGCGATACTGCTTTCAGGAGAAAACATGATCACTATGCTCTTTTGCATACAGAAAATTGGCACTGAGATACCACCCAGCTTCAAATGCACAATCAACATATTCGAAAGGAAGTGCGAGTGACACTTGAGGTTTAAAATATATTGGATCTTGAAACTCTAGATGTTGATAGAAAGCATAGAGTGATGCCTCTTGGCTAGAGGAAAGAAGGAAGAATGATATATGTTGAAATTTAGATTGAGGTTAAAATGGTATTGGTAATCCAAGACTCATACAGAATGGCACAGAATAGTCTTTTAATGCAGAATGATCCGACACAGTGGGAAGGGACTACAATGCATAGAGGTATGACATCATCTCATGACACTCGATAATTATGACAGAAAACATAAAGTTCATAACATATAGAAATAGAACAAGAGGATAGTCCTTTACATGAGGAGCTGATCAATCCAAGTCTCATGCATAATCGATTTTTAATGCATATTAGCCACACACATTGTCAATACCCCATTCAGTCAAGAAAACGTGTCAATTAACAAACCAATGGCCATGACAAATCTCAATCCCTTACAACATTTAGTCAAGAAAATATTTCAATTAACAAACAAACCATTACAAAACTCAATCCCTAACAACATTTAGTCAAGAAAACATGTCAGTTAACAAACCAACCATGACAAACTCAGGTATGAATGGCTTTGACCATCGTTTGTAAATATGCCATAATGTTTATATTGTGTGAGAATAAATAAAAGTGCTTGCTCAAAAAGGTTGTTACAGGAGAATTAATAAAAATACTTTCTCAAAAAGGTTTGTTGAAGGGCAATGCCATGAGCTCCACCTTCAAATACTTTAGGCCCCATCATTGCAACTTCATGAAGGTCAAAAAAGTGACGTGCATAAACAATACAATATGAATAGAGATATTCTCTATGCAGTTGAGACCACCATTTCTATCGGTTGTAGAAAACACTTGAGAAAACATTGTAAATATTATAAAGAATTAAACATGTTTCAACAATTCTATATGTCGATAAAGTCATTGTGAGGCTGAGACCACCTTCTCGCTGTTTTCTAAATAATCCCCGAACAAATGGGAATAGATTGAACAGGACCCAACTCGCACACAATATTTCACTGGTCATTATGTCTCTGTGAAGTATTGACTTAACCAAACCGTATATCAATCCTGATATGTTGAACAAATCATACACTGTTGGGATGATGAATATGGAAGAATCATAAAAAATAAAGTTTCCCCTTGTTGTTTCACTTACAGAGCCATTGTCATCATCAACTGACTTTGAGGAGATCAAGAATATATCTTCCTTGAGTCCTAAAAGGTTGAGGAAAGCCTCAAAAGTTGCAACTACATGAGAAGTGAGTATGACGATCATCCACATGCGCATTTTTTTCCACCACTGTCTCCTATAAATGCCTAACCATTTGCTCTGAACCAAGCTCAATATGTAATTGAAGCCAAAGATAAGGACGAAGGGAATGAATTCCACAGTTAATACCTGCAATAATGGGATCCTCAATTTTAGTATGTAATTATCAAAACTGGCTCTCATAGGTATAGAAATAATTCATGTGCGAAACACTTGCCCCTGTAATTTCATGATATTGGAAATTTAAACACAATTACCCCTATAATTTCTTGAAATGAGAAAATTTGAACAAGAAATATATTGACTAAACATTACCTTAGGAATGAAATGTTTGCCAAGGAGCAAGCTAACTGTGGGAAGAAGTCCATAAACCATAAGTGGTATGGAGTAAAGAGCATGGGAACAAAATGGATATAAACAAGTCTCTGCAGGAAATTCAAGTTTGCATATCCACCAAATAGTGGGCAGTTTTTACTCAGGAAAACTTCTAACATTCCTTTGGACCACCTTTTACATTGCTCCAAGATATCCGACAATTTTGATGGAGCAGTGCCTATTAAAGATGGGTTGTAAGGAAAAAAATACACCGATATCCACCCTTTGCGGTGCATCTTGTATCCTACCAATATATCCTTAGTGCATGATCCATACATTCATCCCACCTACAAAACAAATTTGTTGAATTCAGTTTGTTTTTATAATTATTTTGGCATTTGCTGAAAGTTTCTTCAAAAGAAGAAGAAAACACAAAATTCAGAAATTTCCCCATCTTAACAGTGACGTTATTTGCTTAGAAACCATGAGTCTTACCTCTTCACCCCATTTAGTATTGACCTCATAGTTGGTACTAATCAATTGCAAACTATCCTTGGCTGAATAGTGTAAAGATTCTGAACTTGCACCGCCAATGGCACTGACAACTGATGTAAGAAAATTTGGGTTCTCACCAAATGTTTCATTTAAGGTTTCATATGATATTTTATAATTTTGATAATGAAACCCTGAAAATTCATGTTAAAAATAATAACCATTAAACTCGATCTTTGGACCAAGAGAAGGAAAATGACCTTTCAAAACAATAACAGTACAAAGTATATAACAAGCTTCAGTACTGAATTTGAAATAATTAATAATCTGGGTAGTTGCAATCTATCGGTTTTGCATGGCTGTTGGCATACTGTGACCTTGGTTTACTTCCAAAAAGAGCTTTCCTCCTGTGAACACAACCAGTACTGAAGTAAATAGGGCCCTGAAGCCCATCTAATCCTCTTATGATTTCTCTAGCATTTCCTTTTTCAACTGCTCTGCTAAACCTTATGGAAAGTTTATATTCTTGGTTTACACTCCTATTTCAGCCATCTACTCAATCATCTCTTGGCATTTCTTGTTCCACAGTCTCTCTTGTACTCACTTAGTAGCTCATTGTTCTCTCCTTGTTCGTAGTGCCATACACAACAGTCACATTTTTCTCAACCCTCATACATTCAGAGCACTATTCTCTCATAATTCTCTTTTGTATAGGTAGAATCATCAATAATGCAGTCTGTCAGCTCATAATTCAGCCTTAGTGTAGTTTGATATGCCTAATTTTACATGGGATGGGATATCTTGTTCAATATCATAAATCCATTTCTTGTTGGGCACACAAGACTTAAGAAAAATGATCTGCAATATGCCATTAGAATTCTTAAATTCCTTGGTATGGCACTACATGCATGTAACTGCACTAATGTACAAATATTGTGCTCGGGAATGGATTTCCATGTCGTGAAATTTGTCTTAATGTGAAGAGCCATAACTCAATTCATTGGCCTCTAACAACTCCATTAAACTTATGTACCGATCTTAGTATTGTTTCTCCCATGTTCCTTGACTACATCTTGATGTTCAAGCATCAGAATTAACGCAAGCATGGCTCACTGAGTTGTGGTCAAATCTCCAACACCCAATGCTATTTTCCATTGAATTCTTTGTAGCATGAGGGAAACTAAGCATGGTTCCTTCTGATAAATCCAAACAGCATTATTTATCTCTGCAAATTTTGGTCCTCTTAGACTCATTTCTTTGGTATCAGAATTCTCCCATTAATGCCAATACTGTCATTGCCAATTATTCTTTCATATTTAGCTATCACTCTAAAACAAAGGAGTTGATAATGCAATACATTGTAATTCGAAGCCTCAAGACACTGGTTTTTTTTCATGATCAAGGGGACTATAATAGCTATTATGTTTATTTTTCCTTCTTCGTTGGTACACATAGATATTTTTAGATTATGGTAATCATGTTTTATCTTGCAAATCTAGCATTTGAAGGCACTCGAATAGCTGCGAAAATTTCAAGAATTGATTGATGTTATAAGACTGCTAGTTATGCCGCATAGCATACAAAAAGCTTCTATAATCCATAAAATTGTGATGGGTATGCTCGAGGTGGCAGTAGCTCAAATGGTTAAGAAATATGATGTTGCATTCAACTTTATCTATGATGATTTGTGTACTTTGGTTCATGAAGAAGGATTTTCTGAAGCAATGGCAGATCCAAAGGGTCTTTTTTGGCAGGTTTTTAATGAAGCTTGAAATTTTGGCATTCCTTTGGATAAGTGAATTTTTTTTTCTTTGTTTAATTAGTCAGGGATACAAAAGTGCTAGATAATGGAAAATTGTTCTTGCTAAAGCTAAATATGGTATGGAAGTTCTAAAGTTTTAAAGATGCAGGGTAGACATTTCTTGAGATTCCCGTCTGTCAACTGTTGGACTGTCAACATAAAAGATAGAAAAAGATCATAACATATAGGAATAGAACAAGGAGGAGAATCCTTTACATAAGGAGTGAAAATATGGAAAACCCAAAAAAATCTACAAATAAGCAACAGGTTATTGATTCAACGACAACAACAGCAAGCTAGAACCGCCATGAACAAATAAATCACCTTGGTAAGGATTTTGAGAGATTCTGACAATTTTGATGGAGCAGTGCCTATGAAAGCTAGGTTGTAAGGACAACAATACACTGATCTCCACCCTTTGTGGTGCATCTTGTATCCTCTCAATATATCCTTAGTGCATGATCCATACATCCATCCCACCTACAAAACAAATTTGTTGAAGTTAGTTTGTTTTTATAATTATTTTGGCATTTGCTGAAAGTGTCTTCAAAAGAAGAAGAAAACACAAAAGTCAGAAATTTCCCCATCTTAACAGTGACTTTCTTTGCTTATAAACCATGAGTCTTACCTCTTCATCCCATTTAGTATTGACCTCATAGTTGGTACTGATCAACTGTAGAATATCCTTGGCTGAATAGTGTAAAGATTCTGAACTTGCATCGCCAATGACATTGACAATTGATGCAAGAAAATTTGGGTTCTCACCAAACGTTTCGTTCAAGGTTTCGTATGATATTTTAGACTTCTTATGATGAAACTCTGAAAATTCGTGTTAAAAATAATAACCATTAAATTCGATCTCTGGACCAAGAGAAGGAAACTGACCTTTAAAAACAGTAATAGTAACAAATAAATCATAAAAAAATGCATCAGAGATTGCATATGTAAATAGGAATCCAATCTAGCTACCTAATTACAAGAATAAATAATTGAAAAAAATTCATATTAATGGAAGGAGAATTATATAGTTGCGAGAACCCAACGTGATGGTATTAACACAATGGAGGCAAGGTAGGACCTTTGAAGACTTCAGACCCGGAATTGGCTCATCCACAATGCCAGAGGGTACCCTTATCATCTAGAAGCATTGTGCTATCCTGATATGAGCTATTGGGAAGATGTTGGCATATTAACCCAAGGATATGGACCCCATATATTGCTTTTGAATTGACAATGATATAGAACCGATATTGTGTGTTATCCGCCAATCTTTCGAACATAGAGAGTTTGAATGTGGATAGTTAGGGTTGATAATAAAATGAAACGATGATATAAGACTAACCTGAGCCAGAGCATATGGAAAAGCAGAGTATAATCCTACAACCCTTTCCCTGTAGAACACAGTTCTCTCTACTACAAGCACAGGTTGTACAGTTGAACAGTTGCTAAGCCCTAAGAACATAACCGCTCCATAGAAGGCCCCAGAAATAATCAAAAGATCATTGTTGTTGTCCCTAATATCACATATGCAGTCAAGCTCTTTCTTAGTAGCAGAGAGTATGAGGGAAACTAAGCATGGCTCGTTCTGATAAATCCAAACACCATTATTTATCTCTACAATTTTTTGTCCTCTCAGACTCATTTCTTTGGTATCAGAAAACGCCCATTAATGAAAATATTTTCATTGCCAATTATTATTTCATATTTACCCATCACTCTGAAACAGAGGACTTGACAATGCAAGACATTGTAATTCAAAGCCTCAAGGCACTGGTTCTTTTTTCGTGATGAAGGGGACTATAATAGCTATTATGGTTATTTTTCCTTCTTCGTTGGTACACACAGATTTTTTTAGATTATGGTAATCATATTTTATCTTGCAAATCTAGCATTTGAAGGCACTCGAATAGCTTCTAAAATTTCAGGAATTGATTGATGCTATAATACTGCTAGTTATGCCACGAAGCATACAACAAGCTTCTATAATCCAAAAAATTGTGATGGGTATGCTCCAGGTGGCAGTAGCTCAAATGGTTAAGAAATATGATGTTGCATTCAACTTTACCTATGATGATTTGTGTACTTTGGTTCATGAAGAAGGATTTTCTGAAGCAATGGCAGATCCAGTGGGTCCTTTTTGGCAGGTTTTTAATGCAGCTTGAAATGTTTTCATTCTTTTGGATAAGTGAAAAATTATTTCTTTGTTTAATTAGTCAGGGATAAAAAAGTGTTGGATAATGGGAAATTGTTCTTGCTAAAGCTAAATATGGTAGGTTATTGATTCAACAAAAGCAACAACAAGCCAGAACTGCCATGAACAAATAAATCACCTCGGTAAGGATTTTGAGAGATTCCAACAATTTTGATGGAGCAGTGCCTATGAAAGCTGGGTTGTAAGCACAACAATACGCTGATCTCCACCCTTTGTGGTGCATCTTGTATCCTATCAATATATCCTCAGTGCATGATCCATACATCCATCCCACCTACAAAACAAATTTGTTGAAGTCAGTTTGCTTTTATAATTATTTTGGCATTTGTTTAAAGTTTCTTCAAAAGAAGAAGAAAACACAAAATTCAGAAATTTCCCCATCTTAACAGTGACATTCTTTGCTTAGAAACCATGAGTCTTACCTCTTCACCCCATTTAGTATTGACCTCATAGTTGGTACTGATCAACTGTCAGAATATCCTTGCCTGAATAGTGTAAAGATTATGAACTTGCATCGCCAATGGCACTGACAACTGATGCAATAAACGGTGGGTTCTCACCAAACGTTTCATTCAAGGTTTCATATGATATTTTAGACTTCTCATGATGAAACCCTAAAAATTAATGTTAAAAATAATAACCATTAAACTCGATCTTTGGACCAACAAAAGGAAACTGGCCTTTAAAAACAGTAATAGTAACAAATAAATCACTTGGGTAAGGATTTTGAGATATTTGATGCATTCATGTCAACCACCCTCAGTCACCCACAATTATTGGTATGGTCCATATCAGTGCCACTATGCATACAACATTCATCAACCGTGAAAAACCAACGCAAAAAGCCACTGTACCTTATTCAATCTTGCTAGAAACAAGAAGTTACAGAGAGGCAGTTGTAGAGCTTCATAAATGGGATATCTACAAAATCCCAAGCAATAATAAATCCAACGAAAAATAAGGGAAATAGTGAATGGAATAAAATAATAAGGCCATAAAGAAAGTTGTTCCAGACATCTGGAAGACAGGGGAGGCACCAGTGCCTGCAATCTACAAGGCTGTAATCATTCTTGTTTTTCATATACTTGAGCTTGCTCGTATACACTAATGCATGTGCATCCTTTCTGTACATGGATAACTATTTCACATTCAGTAGCTGCACTTTCACATTCTTCGTCTCTACCACCAAATTCTCGACTACCTACATTCTCTTCCTTTCGCCATAGATCCTCTCAATCTTCTCCTCTATTTTCACATCAATGGGTTAAGTTTCCTTGAAGCATCCTCCCCAAACTTTCTTCCCCCAAGCTTGTCCATGGAAATGAAAAGGGGACTAGCCTCTGAAGAAAATTTGGGCATTGAACTTGCACATAACATAAAAATATGGAAAACCCAAAAACATATGCAAATAAGCAATAAGTTATTGATTCAACGACAACAACAACAAGCCAGAACTTCCATGAACAAATAAATCACCTAGGAAGGTCGCAAAGGCTGTCGTCTTCATCTCTCATAATTGGAATCCATTATATCATTTCTTCTGCAGTCGAAATCAATGTTAGCATAAGGGCATGACCCAATAGGATATAAAACATAAGATTCATCATACATCCATATTCCCTTGAATAGATCACACTTTCGCTGCATTCCTGCTGAAGGATATGAAGGTTCTTCCATGGAAATTTTGCCGCCCCTGCCTCCGATGGGCAAATCATTAGCACTCTTTTTGCCTATCCCCGGATTCAACCCACTAACCTCTTGATGTTGTACGGTTTCTGTAACGTTCTTG
This sequence comes from Pinus albicaulis, assembly GCA_034641835.2. Taxonomy (NCBI): domain Eukaryota; kingdom Viridiplantae; phylum Streptophyta; class Pinopsida; order Pinales; family Pinaceae; genus Pinus; species Pinus albicaulis. The sequence goes on from CM076582.1 coordinate 738,471,979, forward strand.
GCAATGTATTTATTCCGCGAGGCCACTGCTCTCAGATTTTCGCCAAGAAACTCTTGAATCTTGTTGTTGAACTTGGGTTATGGAAAAATTGTTGAACAACCCAGAACGACCTGGAGATATAATCTCACCTATTGCTACGATGCATCTTGCAAGCCCAGGTTATTTTGAATGGCCGAGCGATTCTAAACTGATAAAGAGAAGCCCTATAAATCTTTTCGTAACTAAATATTTTTAATGTTCTTGGCAATGTATGTATTTCGCGGGGTCAATGCTCTCAGATTTTTGCCAAGAAACTCCTGAATCTTGTTGTTGAACTTAGGTTATGGACAAATTGTTGAACAACCAAGAATGACCTATAGATATAATCTCACTTACTGCTGTGATGCATCTTGCAAGCCCAGGTTATTTTGAATGGCCGAGCGATTCTAACCTGATAAAAAGAAGCCCTATAAATCTTTTTGTAACTAGTTTTTGTATTTCCATCCAACGACATAATATGTTTTAATCGTCTAACATATAATCTAACGATTTCAGGTTACGACACGAATGCACACAGGAAAGTTGTTTTCAAATAGTGACGCCTTATGGCGTAATTATTAATTAAAAAGACTATCATATAAAATGTGTTATAACTCTTGGGGCCTGTGGTATTGGCCTATGGTATTGTAACAAAGCCTACAGTCTCCATGATAAAGTGGTATTTAACTTATATCTTAATTATTTGTCATTAATAATTATAATTTAAAATTATAATTTAATCAATTTTTGTAGTTTTTAAAATTTTTAAATTGTAAAATGTATCAAGAAATAAATATTTTTATCTTTATTATGGATTGATACATCTAAACAACCCCCTCGATAATGAAAACCTTTTTTGAGCAATTTTTGGAATTTTGATAGCATACTTCAAAGGCATTGTAGGATAAGAAATTTATCACTCACACTTTATCAGTCAAAGTAACATACTCCATAAATGAAAATGAATGTAATGATTAATATGATCGCAGTAAAGGAAATTTTTGAAATCCAATACTTTTCGACAAATAAGTGACCCTTGAGACTGCTATGAATGCATTATATGTCATTTTGTTTTATTAATAAAATTAGCGCAAATTTTTCAATGAAAAAAAGCATAAAACAATAGTTCCAAGAAAGGAGCTTCCTGAATAAAAATATGTGGTAGCCAGAAAATTCAGAAAACAAAGAAAAAACACCATTGGAGGCGTAAATAGAAATAGTTTCAAGAAAGGATTTTCTTGAATGAAAATATGCGGTAGGCATAAAATAAACAATATTATAAGAGTTTTATGTAAACATAAATCAGGGTATTATATATGAAGTCTGGAATTTTTGAATAAATGGATGTTCTCATCCTCAATGGGGTTAGGTGCATTAGTCTACATCACTCGCTTTACATTGGCTACCATCCCTAGAATGGGGAAAAGTGTCTAGGAGTTTCTCAAGGAGTTATTTTCAAGAAAAAAGGCAGTGGATGAAAATTCCTTTCTCTTAGAATGCCTTGTATATGCCCATGTTAGATCTTAATTTCGATTTTTTTTGTAATACTAACGACCTTCCTAATTTGTTAACTCATATAAACTATGGATATGATCCTAATTTATGAAGGAATGCAACAAAATACACATATAACCATAAATACAAAGATGCAGTGGGAATAACACTTCATTTCATCAATATCAAAGAACTAAAATTTGTTTACAGACATAATGGAAATAAACTAGCTAGGGTGTTGGTAGCTTATCTCTTAGAAGAGATGTGATGGCTACAGACCTCTGAACTGTGTTACAATGAGGCTTAAGATCCTATTTATAATTGAGAAACAATGGAAAACCATAAACATCCAAAAATATAACCCTAGGAGATGAAGCGTCAAAACTAAGGGCCCCGTTTTGGTAAATTGGTACATCAACTTCCCGGGGACATAACTTTGGCATCCGATCTCCGTTTGACGCACACAATACCTTGTTAAAAATATCTATCTGAGGAATACAACTTTTTATGTGAGAAACATCAAAGGAACTATCATGTTTCTCTTGGTTTTCCCAAAAAATGTTGTTTAGGGCCTCAAAACGGCTCCGGAAGTTTAGGACCCAAGAACTGCTAAAAATAGTAAACTGTGCTATAATTAAGGAAACTGGAAAACTAAAAGAAACAATGGTGGGGCCCCAAGTGGAATAGGAGGGTGGCCACCAATATCCACCTAGATCGTTCCTCCCCCGATAAGAAGCAATGGTCCCCGTTGTGTTGAGTTCCTGCATGAGATGAGGAAAATTTTGCTGAACTTGGTCCCAGGTGAACCACTTGCCTTGGTACAGGAGTTGGCCAAATTTGACAACTTGATAAAGTTGGATCTTCTGCTAGCAAGTGTTCTTGATTTTCATGTCCATGAGATGAGTCATGGTGGCCCGTTCCATGTAGATTGGGTTTAACTCTATTGGTGTGAGTTGTTCTACAATGTTGGAGGTGTCTAGTGGAGGTGGGAAGTAGGGTCGAAGGCGGTCCACATTGAACACTGGGTGCATACCAAGGAATGGTGGAATACTGTTGACGAGGTAAATCCCTTCTGCGGACAGAGGCAAACCCACTAGCCCTAGAGTGGGTCTAGCAACAAACCAAACACACTACGATATTGATTCCTAGTTACAAAATACAAAGTTATGATAGATGGCCTACCTCAAGTCTTATGCCGTTGTTTTCGATGGAGAAGTGCTGCTTGCCATTCCTAGCTTGACAGATCACAATCCTTTCGCTCACCGCGTTTGGACACCTGTACACATACAGAGAAAAATGATGGCAATATAACGTAATAACCCAAGAATGTAACTATCAATCAGTCGGAAAAGATTGAATCAGAATGCATTACACGAACAAGCAATACAACGATGGAACCAATAACATAGTCGAGAATATATTAATATATGAAAGAAAGATTACAACCGAGTTCCGACGTCGCATTCTTCCTTCAGCAGGGCATCCAGCAGAGTGTGTCTCACAAAGCTTGTCATGAATTTTGACAGGGTTCTCTCTCTTACGAGGTTGTCCTTGGCTCTGCTCTCAGTAGTCACTCAGCTATAGTTTTCTTCCCAAATGTTCATCTAGCTAGAAAATGGAGAGGGCAGGCTTTTAAGAAGGAGAAGGAGAGGTTAGGATCCCTATAATCATGGGGGATAGTCCTATCTCTTAGGAAGGTTCCATGAGAGGTGCAAAACCACTTCTTAATCAGGGAGATCCAAAGCCAAACAGCCCAACCTCTTTTTGATGATTCATTCTAAAGTTGTTAGAATCAAACTTCTACCTTCTATTGTTAAAAAACATTCCTTAATGGGCTTGGCGTGGGTAATACACAGGGACAAAGCGCTAAGTAGTGCGGGCTTAGTGTAAATTTCCCAGGTCAGCGCGAGTGATGAACTAGCTAAGCACGCCAATGCCCAAACATATGTTTTTAATGATTTTCTGAGGAAATGTTCTTCAAGAGAATTCTTGCCCTTATGCAGAAGGATGCCATCAAGGTGTTTTCAGGACATTTTACTATTCACAGATCACGGGAATAGTCCTCCAATGTACAGGATGAGGGATTGCAGGGACGGTGACAAAATGTTGTGTAACAGATGCCCCCTAAAGCATGAGGTCCGAGAGAGAGGGAGGGGTGAAATTCTTTATGAGAACGTGTTCAACTGAAAACACTGCTATCGGAAAACCTGCGAGTACAAATACAACTGATTTCTTTGATACATGATATGTGGTATGGGCACAGCCATCCATAAAAAGTACTGAAACAATGAGATCCAAGGTATGGATGCAGCCATCCAACAAATAAGGATCAAAAAGTAGACTCAGGTATGGTCGAGCCATCCAACAAATAAGGATCAACAAGTAGACTCAGGTATGGTCGCAGCCATCCAATCAAAAGAGTCATGTAATAAATCATAATAATCCACAAAGAATCTGTAGCCTAGATGTCAGCAGACAAAATCCAGGGTCTTGCGCTCCATCTCGACCCGAATAGAGTACAAGTTCAAGCATGCGAATATGTGAGTTGAAGTCGAACATGCAAGAACATCGTCTGATTACCATCCAATAATGAAAGTCGTTAACAGACGCGAGAGAAACCACCAATAATGACGATGGCTCTCAAGGTACAAGAGGTACAATCCACTGAATGTGAACAGTGAGTTGGCGTCGAACACCCGCAGAATCATCCGATCGAAGGCCAATAATGAAAACCTTGCATCGAATGTGAAGAACCTGCTATTGAGGCATGCAGGCTCCAAGGCACTTGAAGGGAGTCTCTAGATTAGCTTCTCAGATAATGAGCTGAAGTCGATAGGAAGTGACCTTGATCAAAGGTGGGCCATAATGTTTCCCACATCATCGACATGAGACAGAGGGATATAATGTTTGTGAATCAAGACCAACAGAGAATCAGAGGGAGGTTGAAAACTACAGAGGAAAAACTTCTCTTGAACATATCGGCAGCACAACGTTGGATTTGGTAGTATTTGACATCAAGGGATCTAAGGTCACGGTGACGTGGAAAAGAGCAGATGAGCAGTCAAAAGAGATTAACCAAACCCATTGAGGCAAGCAGATAACGAGATGAGATGTCCCCAACCCAACACGAATGCAGACAAGTGCCATTTTTAAGAGCGACATACTGCCAGCATGACTATAATATTGGTTCCATTTCCCCCCACCATTTCTGGCGAGTACCTCAATTTTTTTTTGAAAACAATCTTGAAGGGGATAGCATATGCTTGCGACATAAGTTTGTCCTTCGGAAAAATCCAACCTAGTACATTTTGCGAGCCCTAGGAAGGAGGAACTCGAGTAATGTCATTGCGACGAAATCCGATGTCATCAGTTTTTAACGAGTCTGAAAAAGGAAGAACTTGGCATATTTTCATGTTTAGAGAGTTTGAAAAGACAACGGAAAAGAAAACTCCAGTAGTCCCTTTTCGTAGGTAGTCCCACAGATCCAAAAAGGCATAAAACTATGTCTGAGAGAACCTCCTAGTCGTGATAGGCTAAGGTATTCATTTTTTGTAAATAACCTATCCCAGCCCAAAAAAGGGTTAAACGTATACTGGGTAGATGTCGTTTCGCAGCCAATTTAATGAGCTCAAAACAACAAGCGACTCGGTAATATTTTCAGTTTTAGAGAGTCAGAAAAGAGCTGAAAGGTGACTCCAGTAGTAACTTTTTCGTGTTTTTACCAAGTCCAAAAAAGTATAAAATACAACTCGTCTCTTCATCAAAATCATGTGAAAAAACCTGTTGCTGCACAAGAAGATGTGTGTAAAACATATTCGATAAAAATAATGTAAAAATATATCGAAAAACATGTTAAAAACCCATTTTAGGACTTTGAAAAGCTATAAAAGACCAACAGTGGTAAAAAATATTTACTTTTCACTTTTTACCTCTTTGCAGAGCAACAGTGACCCATTTCTTCTTCAATCTTTAGGCGACAAGTGCGATCAATCCAGTGGACCAAATCGAATTCCGTCCGGTTCAAGTAGGAGTCGACCTCTTTGTCCATCTTTTAAGTTACATTTTACTGTATTTTATCATTGTTTGAGGTCCTTTAGGGAAGGATTTTCAAATTTTAGGGCTCCGTGGTTGGCATGGGTTCCGAGCACGGACCTGCGCTAATCTGCTCTATCTTACATAGCGGTCATGCCAGTTGGCGCAACTGTTAGCCAAACAACCGTGCCAATGGTGCAACACAAAATCCGGCTAAAATTTCTCAAAAATCAACCAATGAAATGTAATTTTGAATACCTAGGGAGGTTTAAAACGTTCCTATGATTGATTGATGCAGGTACCAGCAAAAAGTATGGTTATCGAATGGAAAGAGAGATAACATAGCGAAGAAGATGAATTGGCAATGGAAAATGAGCATTGTATGAATGCTCTTCGAAATTGCGGGCTAAAAAATTTCTTTCTGACACCATGTCTTTGGGCTCAGCCCGAATTGTTGCAGTATCTCATCAGTATTTGGGATGAGGATGAGGAGAAATTCAAACTTCGAGACTAGGAACTTGAGCTCTAAGTATCATATGTATACTTCATCACTGGACTGTCGCGCAGGGGTCCAGTCCCTATTCTGACTGGTACCAGGCCTTCAGGAGAAAACATGACAATGGTCATGAACAGGGTGTGCCCAGGGGCACACAAAGGAACAGGGAGCGGGAAAGTAGACATTCAGACTGTCCCCGATCTAGCACTGAGAGTAGTGCTACACACCATTACGCGGGCTGCGGGATCGCAGGCACCGCATGAGGCCAAAAAGATGCAGCTACTTCTTTCATCGGAGTGTATGAACCCAACTATTTTTTATTGGGCCATGGTCGTGACCATGAACATTAAATGACAACTCAAAAAATGCAAGAAGACCAAACTGAAATAGTTTGGATATGGGTTGATTCTGGTGTTTTTCTTCCTGGAATGATTACCTATTTTTCAGCGCCAGGAGGCCATAGTCCTGGATCCACCACTGAGAGAGCCAGGAATGGCTCGATGGTGGCATTGATGCCCAGGGTAGGGGGTGGCCAGCAGATGTCCTGGCGGCCTGAGTTATTTGACTGGCTCCGACGACAGTTGATCATCGTGGAGGATTGGCCCTATTCCGGCAGCGATTTTACCGGAGATCCAAACCTTCCGCTCCTAGAGGGAGAGGACTAGGACGAAGAGCTTGGTAAAACTCATTTTGTATTTTTATGAGTTTATAATTTTTTTAGAATATATGTATGTTTTGATAGTTAATTTTATATGAATGCAGATTTTGGCCCAGAACGTCCTGCAGGCATGTCCCCCATAGCGAGGCGGGATCCTCACGACTTTGACCCTCCGGGGGAGGGAATTAATGAGGAGCTAGTACAAAACTTGGAGGGAATCACTCGTGGAGTCCATGATTATGCCTGTTTTGATGACGTACCTTGAGCCTACCAGAGGCATACTGTGGGGGTGCCTAGCCGTATTCACCGCTTGCTGAGGCGGTTGGTACGGGCGGTGACATGTTATCATGAGCACCATGCTGACTAGGCACTTGGGCTCTAATTCCGCATATTTTGAGAGACATGTTGTCTCATGATGTAATTGTAACAAACATATATTATTTTTTGTGGGTTTATGATGCACACGGGTTGTAAACAAACGATATATATATATACATCTATTTTTTACATGGGTCAATGTACATGTGATGATGTTTTTTATAAATTGCACAAATGTGTATCTAGCACAAAATTAGCTATTGTATCTATTAATGTATTCATTCATCTTGGTATATGTTGATAAGTAATGAAATCAAAATGTCGCTCAAGTAAACGAATACGCAAATACAATCTTAAAATACATGGGTTCCAAACCAAATAATGACCATTCAACTGAAGAACAACAAGTTGTGAAGCCAATTTTACAAGCAATGCACGTATGCCGAGGTTGACTGCCTCGGTTAATAGTTCCAACACTGCACTATATTTAGCGACATTGTTTGTAGCTGGTCCCAGACAAATCCCTTCTAAGTTAATCAACTCACCAGCAGGATCATAGATTACCCAGGCAGCTGAAGACAAGTTCCTAGTACTGCGGGAAGCACCATCTGCGAAACCAATATAAGGAGAAATATACATTTGCATAGCAAAGAAGACCCAAATAAGCAGAAAATTCTCACAACGCACATCAAACCAAAGCATGCACACAAAATGAAAACAATCACCTATGTACACATATCACGCATGAGTGACTCAAGCATAATATCTTTTCAAGTACAACCCATTTTTGGGCTGCGATAAAGGACAACCTTCATAATCAATCAACTCATAAGCCCCATTTTCTAACACATGTTTAAAAATGTAGGGCCCATGCCACATGGGTTGGAATTTTCCTACCCCAGCTTGTCATGAGTTTGGTCGTATAAGAGGACAAGATCGCCTTCAACAAAATAACGAGGAGAGACTGTTTGGTCAAAATGGGCTTTGACTCACTTTTTATGTGCTTTGATGACCAAGGTAGCTAAGCGATGAGTCTTGTCCAATCTCTCCAAGTAGAGGAGACGTTCTTCTTCGAGCGAAGTATCCAGCAGTAACTCCACAGCTAATTTTAGTGAAGGGATTTCACATTTAGTCGGAAGCGTGGCTTCCATACCGTATACCAACTAGAATGGGGTAAATCTGGTCACACTTTTAATTGATGTTCGGTAAGCCCATAGAGCTGAAAAGAGCATAAGATGCTAGTTTGATTTGTGGATCCTGATTTTTCATTGAAGCATCGTAAAAAGGACCTTGTTTACGACTTCAACTTGGCTGTTAGCTTGAGGATAGTAAGGCGTTGAGCTGTCGTGGCACAGACCCAACTTAGATGTCAACTCCGCCATCAAGTAATCCCGAAAATTAGAGCCATGATCAATAACGATGGCTTGAGGGACACCGAACCGAGCAATAATGTGATTGAATATGAACATTGTTGTTGTCTTATCATCCACAGCCAGTGTAGGCATTGCTTCGACCCATTTTGTGAAATAATCGACGACAACGATAATATAATCATGCCCCCCGGCCGAACGAGGGTTACACGTCATAAAATCTATGCCCCATTTAGCAAATGGACCAATGCTAATGACAGGATGTAAAGGGATGGGCGACGCACGCATCTTGCGTTGGTAAATCTGGCACGCATGGCATTTACGTACTGCAACAATGCAGTCTTTAAAAATTGACGACCATAAATAGCCAGCACGAAGGATCTTCTGTGCAATGGTATAACCAGACATGTGACCACCACAGGCGCCACTGTGGCAGTCATTTAAAACCTTCTCCGCTTCCTCGAGGGTTAGGCATCGATGGAGTACATAATCGACTCCGACACGATACAGGGTATCTCCAATGATACGATAAGGTTGCGATTGATGCCGAATGCGGCATCAGATATCCTTCGTTAGCTCAGACCTGAAAGTAGATGTTTGGAGGTACACGATGATATCACCGTACCACAGACCGAGGGTGATGATTAGGAAAAGTGTTTCGTCTGGGATATGATCCTCGGAGGAAGAAGGAGCAGAGTCGGCGGGGAGAGAACAAATCAAATCTGCGAAAACAAGAGATTTCTTTGATTTGGCAGTAGCGAACTCCAAATCAAACTCTTGGAGGATAACTATCCACTTCGAGTATTTACCCCCTAGTAATTGCCGAGACAGGATGTAATTCATGGGGTTACAGTTAGAAATCATGGTCACCGTGCGTAAAAGAATGTAATGATGAAAACATTGGACGGCCTGGACCGCAGCCAACACTAACTTCTCGACATATGCATAACGCGTTTCAGGGTCGAGAAGGTTCCGAGACAAGTAGTAAATGACATGCTCATTACCATCATCATCATCTTGAACTAAGACCATAGTGATCATGTTGAAGGTGACAGCTAAGTAGAGGGTGAAATCACGATGATAATTCAGAGGACGTAACAGAGGAGCGTTGACGAGCAACAAATTAAGTCTGTCAAAAGACTGATGAGCAATCTCATCCCAATGGAAAGGGACGTCCTACTTTAAAATTCATCTAAATCCTTTGGCTACTTCGGCGAATTCCATCTTTAGACACGATAAACCCTAAGAGTCTACCGGAGTCGACACAGAAGATGCACTTATGTGGATTGAGCCTAATATTATAGCATCTGCAATGAAGAAAGATTTGACGAAGATGTTCTAGGTGGTCCTTCCACGTAGCTAAATGAGCTGTAAGGTCATCCAAGTATGGATGGAAAATATGCCGAAGATCATGAAAAGCATAGGACATTGCGCACTGGAACGTAGCCCCAACATTCTTCAAGCCAAACGGGAGTTTCTTGTATGCGAACATTCCCCATGGGCAAATAAAAGAGGTCTAGTTTTGATCCGATGGGAGAATTTTGATTTGGTTGTAGCCAGAGAAACTGTCCATAAGGGAGAATATTTCACTCCTCACACAATCGTTAATGATCTGATCGATAAACGGGGTAGGATAGTTATCCTTAGGACAGGCCTGGTTGATATCGCGATAATCAACACAAACACGAATTGTACCCTGCTTCTTATCCATAGGAAAAATATTAGAGACCCATTTAGTCAGGGGAATCGGATAAATGAAGCCTGCTTTAAGAAGTTTCTCAACTTTAGCTTTGATAGCGGTGGCTTTCCGAGGGTGCACGGGATGAAGACGCTAACAAACAGGTTTCGCACCGGGGTAGGTGGGAATCTCATGCACCACGATGATGGGGTTGATTCCAGGCATCTCTTCTTAAGACTAGGCGAAAACATCTCGGAATTCATGAAAGATACTAGTGTAGACTTGAACTTCCTCAGAAGAGCAAGTAACTCCCACATGGATGTTCTTGACGATCCTCGGTTTGACGGAGATGTCGATAGGCATCGTTTGAGTAATGTTCCCCAATTTATCCTCTGCAAAGACTTCATGAGTCAAAATGGGCATCTGAAGTGGTGGAGAAGGAACTTGCGAAGCAAAACGCTCTAGACAGTTAGACATGGCCCCTAGGCAAGGCATGAATGAGGAACGATGATGTCCATCACTCCACGGTAGATCTTCGAGGGACATGGTTTCCATGATAGCCTCATCGGATGGAAACACTTCCTTTAAAGGATCCGGAAAATCTGTAGTACCAAGCCAGGGGGATTGAGAATACACGTCGAGATCCATGATCGAAGGAGTAGCTTCAGGAGTGGGAGAATCAGATGCAGCTGTAAGCTCAGAATAATTAATCTCGATTGGACTAAGCGGCATCGAATCTCCAAACGAGTCAACCTGTTCAGGTGAAGGGATGATCCAAGGGTCATCTCACCGAGAGACCATGTTGACTTGAATAGTATTCGGTGGTGGAATGGGGAAAATACCCATGAGAATGGGGTCCTTGAAAAGACTCGCCCCTATACTATCAGGGGGATTAGGAATTCGATCCACGTATGGTACGTTGTTCTCAGAAGATGAGGTAAAGAAAGACAACTGATCGACAGTAATAATCTTGCCCTCATGCGGAAACTTCAGAAGTCGAAAGAGGGTGGATGGAACGCACAACATGGCGTGAGTCCAACTGCGACCGAGTAAAAGATTTTAGTTGAGTTTGGAATCAACAACTTCTACCTAGACGTTGACTATCTTTCCTTGCAATGTAATCGACAAGCTAACGAGAACATCGAAGGGTTTTTATTCCCTTCCATCGAATGCCTCAAGGGAATTGGGAGATGAAGTGAGGGCTAGAGAGCCAATGGCCTTCCAGCAAGTAGATGACATAACTTAGGTAGATGCACCTTCATCCACAACGGCTCTATGAATATTGAGACTGTTAATGCCAACTTGTATAACAAGTGCAATTAGTGCAGAAGTCTAGGGACGAAATTCTCTAGATCGAAAGTGAGAAGGCTAGAATCAGTGGGATCAATTCCACTGATCACAGATAGCAAAGCTTTCCGTTGAGACGGACAAATCTAAAGTACTTCCAATGCGGATATCACGGAAGGCGCTTGTGCTAGATCCTCAACAATGTTGTAATGCTGAGCAGCACGGGCATTCAGATTATAGGAAGACTTTCGGAGAACACCTTTGGAAGGTGGTCGTACAATGGGTTCAATACTAGGAATTTCAATCTCGAGAGGACCAAAGGAAGGTGGAGGAGGAGGGCCATCGAAGACTTCTTTCCCAGCTGCCTGGCGTGATCTAGCATAATCCTTTGACTGAGTGGCAATAGAAACAGGTGCAGCACCATTCATCATGAAAACCTGAGACCCAAATGGTGCAGATGGTGAAGGTTGCTCGACCATTTGGTTTTGTTGAGATGGAAAAGGTTCCTTAAAAACTGCTGGAGTTCCCTTAGCGCCCTTAAGAAGTTGACTCACCTCGGATCGTCTAGGAAAATATTTAGTGTAGTGGTCTTCATCACAAATCAGGCAAGGGTATTTCAGTTTTCGCTGTGAACCATCATCAGCACGAGGTGGGGACGATTCTAGTTTTGGGGCATCGGATTTGGCTTTTCCTTTGCCCTTCTTTCTTCCCTTGGAATTCTTGTCTGCAGGATTGGCCTTGACGACATTGACCTCCGAGGTGTTACGAGAATCTGGAGTAGCCCGAGGAGCAGAATTGTTGGAAGAATTCGATTTTTGCTGCCCATTGGAAGACTTGCGTGAATTCTAGGATAAGGAACCAATAACGCCATCAACCGATGGGGTGGGTAGCGCTTTAGAGGTCCCAGGACGCGGAGCTTCAGTCAAGATGTCATACAAAATGCCTGATTGAGAGTACACAAGATCAAGGTACAGGGCATGAGAAATGGCTTGTTCTTTGGTCACACATGCCCCCATGGCAATATCTTTCGCAATCTAGTTGACGAAAGAAGTAGTGAACCAATGGGTGAGCAATTGATCAGGAATTTCAAACTTGATCAGGCGACGATGCCTTCTCCATTCATGGATATGGTTCGAGATATGGGTAGCTCAGTCCTGTTTCAATGACGTGAGGAGATGTGTCCCGACTTCGTAACGAACCAGAAACTGGAAATTAGTCAGGAACACCATAGCAAGAGTGTTGAAACCTTGAAAAATTTCACGAGGTAGTTCAATATACCACTTAGCAGCAGCCCCAGTAAGAGTGCGCTGAAAAAGACGAAGACGAACATAATCATCCACCCAAGAGTTTGAAGAACACCACAAATGGTATGTCATGACATGAACTTGGGGGTCTTCTCCTGACTTGCCCTCAAACTTGGGGCAATCACCAGGAACCTTGGTTGGAACCGGCGACCAAAAAGGATTATGAAGAATGGGATCATTTGTCAGTTTGGACACATCCGGTAGCTCCAATGTGGCGAGGAAAGATAACTGCAGATTAAAAGGCATAGTAGGCCCTCGATAAGGACCTGTACCCATATTCCACCCTGGTTGAGTATAACTCTACCCCCACTGGTTCTGTCCCAAAGGATTCAAACCATAAGCAGTATAAGGCGGATAAGTCGGGTGATATGGTGGCTGAGTACCAAGGTATGGGGGTTGAAAAATGGGATACTGATTTTGAGTATACATGGGTCCTGATTGAGCATCATATAGATTTTGCTACGGAGTAAAAGTGTAGCCTAGTTGTTGAGGGTTACAAGGGGGACCTTGAGGCAGGTTGTAAACCGACCGATATTGACCTTGAGGAAAATAACTGCCTTGGGGTCGAACAGGCTGCTGATAAGTGGGCCCCTGCTGAACTGGATATGTTGGGCGCAGTGGTTGATTTGGCTATGGCATAGAGTAGGACAGAGGCTGAGCAGGGTAAACAGGCTGTGCAGGTTGATCCGACTGAACAGGTTGGCCTGATGACTGAGGCGGGCTAGGTTGTACCTGATATTCAGGTTGACTTGGGGTAGGACCGTAGGATGGTCCTGGCTGTGCAACATTTGGACCAATCGAAGGATACAGTTGTTGAGGTTGCATCATAGGTTGAGATGGATGGATCTGCCCCCCAGGACCATATGAAGGTCTGGATTGATACCTTGATGGCCCAACTAGTGCTTGGGGCTGCCCAGGAGGGATCGCAAGCTACCCTTGCGGGCCATAAAACAATCCCTATTGGACCGAAGGTTGACCTTGTAAGGGTTACCCTTGCGAGCTGTACGCATACCCTTGCTACACCAAAGGTTGTCCTTGGAAGGGTTGTCCTTGTTGGTCAAAATCATATCTCTATTGAACTGAAGGTTGTCCCTAAAAGGGTTGTCCTTGTTGGCTAGAGGGCTGCCTAGGCAAGGTAGGTATAACACTTGAAAGAAATTGATAAGCCTCAGGAGCAGGCAAATAGATAGGGTTTCCATGCTCATCTTGTTGAAATGAAAGTGCATAAACCGAGGTACCATCTTCCCCATAATGGGAAAAATAAGATCGATAGGGATCTTGAGGGGATTGATAGATTTGGGAGTGCTGCTGGTGAACAACCAGAAGATACTCCTCAAATGAAAGGCCTTCAGGGACTGCTGCTGCAATCAAAGTTTCTATCGAAGTGGAAACAGCTGACGACTGAACAGTGACAATCGGTGCCGAAGAAGCCACATAGACAGTAGTTCTACTGGGAACAGATGTAAAGAAGGGTGTCGATGAAGATACAGGTGTCATCGACGACATCCCTAATGACGTAAGAACCGGACCCCTTGGCAGGGTGGATGCTGCCATGGAGGAAATACTGGCTATAATCTGACCTAGAGACCTATATCTGGTTGGAAGCGACACCGGCGGTGAAGATGGAATAGGCTCTTGAAGGATGTCTTCAGGGAAGATTTTGTATCCTTCATCCGAAACTGGAATACCCTCGGTGCCATTAGGATCAGACGAATCCATGTCTGATTCGACCGTGAGATCTTGCAAAAGAGTAAGGGGGCTCAGAGGTATAATAGTGGCCAAAAATGACGATCCTGATGTAAGAGGGGGAAAATATTCCCCTACCCCAAAACCAAACAAAGCGTTCAAAAGAGGCCAATTGAATTCAATTGGTTCTCCAAAGGGGTGCTCTGATGAGATAACAGGCTGTTGAAGCTCAGTCGACTTAGAGATCTGAGAATTTTCAGATGAATTGTCCAAAACAGGACTACCAGTAGATGAAACCGATGGTTCCACCATTGTGACTGTAGCACACAAAAAGAGGGAAAAATATCACAAAGAGGACACTTGGATCAAACCAAAGCAAACAAATACAGGCCAAGTAATCTAAATTTAATGGGCGTGTAATCATGGGCTGTTTATTTTACCACATTGAAACTGAACATTACTGTTTCACCTTTTAAGAGTCAAGAAACAGTCAAAGATGACTCTAGTCTCTTTCGGTTTTAAACGAGCTCGAAAGGACAAGTGCTCGATGATCTTTTCAAATTTATAGAGTCAGTAAAGACCAAAAATGACTGCTAAGGTAGTCTAGGTAAAATGGTGTACCAGGTTCCCGTGAACTTCCATATACACCTTGGTTATGAAATGAAAGAGAAATCAACCAAGGGCTTGACGTACGTGCAGGTAGTCTCCCTGAATGCTGTGTTCGGTGTATCACGGGTACAAGGAGGCAGACTCGGCTTCCTATGAATAAAAGGATTGCAACCTAGAGGGGTCTCCCTTTATATACTCGATGGTACAGGGAGCGCAAGTCTGTACTAGCGCTGTCTAAAGCCAAATGGCGAGCGATAGCTGCTAGGCTTAAAGACGTCGGAACACGTCTCTAACTTAGACCACTAAATGTTTCGTTAAGTTTCAATGTTGCCTTAGGTTAATTGAAATAAATTTTAAGTTGATCTTGTATTTATGTTTCAATTCCAAGGTCCTACCGAATGTCAAATCTTACAAATCCCTAAATGCAAGCTACATGCCATGAGACACCATTTCGTTCAATGAAGATCTATCTACGAGAGAGTAAGAGATTTCAAGTGATAGCTACAATAAATCATGTGAAAACATTCACTACAATTCCTGATGCAAGCTAATGAGAGTGAAAAACTCTTCTCTAGAATTATATAATGCTAGAAACACGAAATATTTTTCAATTTTCACTATGCCAATCAAGAATGCAAAAGATTTTTTTTGTTTTTCAATATATCATAGCAAGTGCACTAAATGATATGAAAAATAAATCGAAACATCGATTTGAGAATAGTGAAGCGAGAGCTGAAACAAAACAATTTCACTCAATTCAAAACAAGCACAACAAGACTCAAATCAATGATGAAATCCCTCAAATCAAAGAGAAGATCTCAAAAGATACCCAAACAAGCCATGTAATCTAGGCTTGGAGTGATAAGAGAAAAACTGAATGAAAGAAAAGACAATCACTTAATTAATGCAATCACTCAAATGGAATCACAACCTGAATGCAAAGAAGCAGAAGTAAAGTTGACTGGGAAACCAAGGACCCGAAACGCCCACGGGAGGCTAAGCAGGTTGAAGCACCCAGAAGACCTAGGGTTGAAGCGAAAAACTGACAGAAAAGGGAAAAAACTGAAGGAAAAGGGCTGATCTTAGTAAAAAATGACTCTAAAGCACTCAACAAGTCAGAAAAAACAACCCAGGGTCAAAACTCAGGCTCAAAAGTCCCAAAACCAAGAAAATTCCAAAACTTAACAAGGTTGGCTTGCCTGTCCGGCCGTAATTGTTGCCAAAAAAGGAATGGAGCGGGCTCTAAACGAGCAACATGCACCAATCAGTGCTACTATCAGATGAAAAACTGCGCCAAGAGGTTTTTACTCATAAAAAGAGGGAAAATGAACAAACAGAGAGAGGTTTGATCTCTGGGGGGATGAACAAGGGCTTCAAACCAAGCAAGATAAACCAAAAAGGCGGACGAAAGCCAAAACACAACCTAATGGAAGAAGGACTAACTCACACTGAATCCCACCGGAGTCGCCACTTTGTTGATGAGGTAAATCCCCTCTGCGGATAGAGGCAATCCCACTAGACAAAGTTACGATAGATGGCCTACCTCAAGTCTTACGCCACTGTTGTCGACGAAGAAGTGTTACTTCCCGTTCCTAGCTTGATAGATCACAATCCTTTTGCTCACCGCGTCTAGACACCTGTACACATACAGAGAAAAACGATGGCAATACAACATAATAACCCAAGCATGTAACTATCAATTAGTCAAAAAATATTGAATCAGATTGCATTACACAAACAAGCAATACAACGATGGAACCGATAACATAGTCGAGCATATATTAAGATATGAAAGAAAGATTACAACCGAGTTTCGACATCGTGTTCTTCCTTCAGCAGGGCATCCAGCAGAGCGTGTCTCACAAAGCTTGTTGGGAATTTGGATAAGGCTCTCTCTCTTACGGGGTTCTCCTTGGCTCTGCTCTCAGTAGTCACTCAGCTATAGTTTTCTTCCCAAATGTTCAGCTAGCTAGCAAATGGAGAGGGCAGACTTTTATAGAAGGAGAAGGAGAGGTTAGGATCCCTATAATCATGGGGGAGAGTCATGTCTCTTAAGAAGGTTCCATGAGAGGTGGAAAACCACTTCTTAATCAGGGAGATCCAGAGCCAAACAACCCAACCTCTTTTTGATGATTCGTTCTGAAGTTTTTAGAATCAAACTTCCACCTTCTATTGTTAAAAAACATTCCTTAATGGGCTTGGCTCAGGTAGTGCATAGGGACATAGCACTAGGTGGCGCAGGCTTAGTGTAAATTTCCCAGGTCAGCGCGAGTGATGAACTGGATAAGCGTGCTAATTCACAAACATATTTTTTTAATGATTTTCCGAGGAAATTTTCTTCAAGATAATTCTTTCCCTTATGCAGAAGGATGCCATCAAGGTGTTTTCAGGACATTTTATTGTTCACAGGTCACGGGAATAGTCCTCCAATGTACGGGATGAGGGATTGCAGGGACGGTGACAAAATGTTGTGTAACAAATACTAAGCTCAAAGGCATTGGCCCCTACATCTTGGGTGATGGTGTATGGCCCATATCATAGCGGGTGAAGCTTGCGGTGGGGTCCAGTGAGGCACTGCTTCAGCAAATGTAGCCACACGTTGTTGTCCACCTGGAAGTTGTGTGGCACCTAATGTTGATCTTGTCATTGCTTGTACTTAGAATTGGCTTTGTCTAATATATCATGAACCTATTGGCAGATGTGTTGAATGCACTCAATGAAGTTGTTCACTTTGTTAGCTTCAGACTGGACATGAGCCGAATAAGCCTGAGTAGCTACAAATGGCATGGCTACGTCAATGGGACATGGTGGTTGGAATCCTAATCCCACCTGAAACGGGCTGTGTCCGATTGAGATGTGGAGAGCCCAGTTATAACTTTGTTGTACATAGGGAAGGCTCTCATCCCATGTGCGTGGATGCTTTGAATTGCACATGCGAAAAAATGTGTACAATCATCCTGTTGACGACCTTTGTCTGGCCATTAGTTTGGGATGGAAATTTGTGGACTTGGTGAGCTTGGTGTCCAACATTGACCAAAGGCTGGACTAAAATGTGTTGAGGAAACTACTGTCCCAACCTGAGATGATAGACTGTGGGATCCAAAAGTGAACCCACACTCGTTCAAAGAAGAGTTTAGTAGTGGCTTTTGATGTGATATTCTTCTTGCATACCGCCATAATGGCCATCTTCGAGAATTTGTCGATGACCACGAAAACACAGTCATTTCCATGCTTAGTAGAATGAAGGCTCGACATGTAATCCATGGAGATGAATTCCCAAGGTCTAATATGGGTAGGTAGAGGAGTATAAAGCCCTTTCTTCTTGGTGGTCGGTTTGTAAATGGTGCAAGCAGTGCAAGATTTGATGTACTTCCCGACATCCCATCAAAGGTTCGGCCAATAGAAATACTTCTGCAGTAATGCCACTATTTTCTCGACCCCAAAATGCCTAGGGACCCGACTGTAGTGCGCTTCCATAATAATCTTGGAATGCTTGCTTGAATGAACACAAAGGTATCCCAGGTGACATAGCAGTGCATCCTGGAGGTTAAAATTTGGAACTTCCATACCCTCCAAGAGTATCTTGTATGTGTGGCTGAATTCCAGATCACTGTTGTAGAGAAGTGGCCATTCAGAAGTCTCTCGCCCACAAGAGTTGAGAACTGTGGTTAGCGCCATGATTGGTGGTCGGCTGAGGCAATCTACAACATTATTGGTGCTGCCCTTATTGTACTTGAAATTCAAATGAAACTATTGGAGATATATGGACCACTTCTTATGGCGATTTTTCTGCAACTTCCCTTGTGTCTATATGAACTACAGGGGTTGGTGGTCTGTGTGGATGACCATTCCCTTCCCCAAAATGTAATACTTTCATTTTCGGCAATATTGAACAATGGAATACATTTTTGTCATAAATGGGATACTTGCGCACTATGTCAGACAATATCTCACTGTGATATGCCACTGGATGCCCTTGTTGAGTAAGAACTTCCCCAATAGCATAGTCTAAGGCATCTGTCTTGATCACAAATTGTTGTTGAAAATTTGGTAATGTGAGCATTGGGGAAGAGCAGAGGCGATGTTTCAATTTTACGAATGCCTTCTGTTGAGATTCTGACCAAAAGAAATTTTCTTTCGCTCCTCGCTTAGTGACTTGACTCAAGGGCCAAGTGATATGAGAGAATCCCAACATGAACCAGCGGTAAAAAATAGCAAGACCCAAAAAGCTGTGAAGCTCTGTTAGAGTGGTTGGGGCTAGCCAATCCCAAATGACATGGATCTTGGTTGGATCCACATGCACCCCTGGCTCATCAATAGTGTATCTCAGATACTGAATCTGGGTCATGCAAAAATTTCACTTCTCTAAATTGGCACACAACTATATTGCCGCAGTGTTTTGAGGACCTGTTGGATGTGGTGGAGTTTCTCTTCCAAAGTCTGGTTGAAGATCACGATGTCATTAAAGTACACTACTACAAATGAGTTAGTGAATGGCCACAAGATGTCGTCCATCAGCCTCATGAAGGTTTTGGGATCATTCGTCAACCCAAAAGGCATGACCAGCCAAAAGACCCTCCTTAGCTTTAAAAGCGGTCTTCCACACATACGAGGGTTCGATTGGTATCTTTTGATACCTGGACTTCAAGTTGATATTTCTGAAATATTTTTCCCCTTTGAGTTGGTCCAGAAGGTGAACAATCTATGGGATTGGGTACCTATTCCGAACAGTGATCTTGTTCAACGCCTGATAGTCAATATAGAGTCTCCAAGTCCTATATTTCTTCTGCACCAACATGATTGGGCTCCCATAGGGTGATGAACTCGGTCAGATGTGACATTTCTACAACAACTCCTAAATCTCCCTCTTGATTTCACCATTCTCTAGAACAGAGCACCGATAGATCGGTCCATTCGACAGCGACGCGCTTGGGGTCATATGGATGGGGTGCTTGACCTAACAGTGCAGAGGCACTCCTGTAGGTGAGGTGCAGATTTCCCCGTACTCCACCATGACCTTTTCCATTTTTTGCTTTCGTGCAGAGGAGCCCTGTGTGGAGGTCGTGGCCACAAAATTATTCTTTCCCTCAGGGTGGATCATCAAGAAAACAAATTTCCCAGTTTTGGAAATGAGCTTACTACATTGTTTTCTAGTAATAAAAAAGATAGTGGAAGGCGGTGGTACCTTTGGTATCCTGTACAACTTATTTCCAAAAGAAACAATAACAACGCAAGGCCAGGACTCATACACATCATGTAGCTTCCACAAGTATGGTTGGCCTAATAACACATCACAAACATCAAGAGAAAAAATGTCACATAATACCTCATCTTTGAAGGGCTTGATGTTGTAGGGAAGGTGGCACTACTGGCTTATGCAGACATCTCGTCCTTGGTGAAGCCACCCGATGGTGTACAATTGTGAGTGTGTTGTGGTCAGCAAGCCCAACCGCTTCACGACCTTTGCTAAAATGAGGTTCCTTTGGATCTCGCTGTTGATAATTAACTGTAGCGGGGAACCCTTTACCCACATCTGGGAGTGGAAGCGACGCTCCTCCTCCTCAGGATCTTATGGTTCCTCCTTCTCGATCTTCATGGTAGAAATGTTGGTGTTGGGTTCCACATCGATAATCTTCCTCCCTTTGTCATTCCCCTTGTCGGTATCTTATTCAGAGTCCTGAACTTCTGGAGCCGTTTTAAGGCCCTAAATTACATTTTTTTAGGAAAACTGGGAGCAACATGGTTCTATGGACCAATGTTTCTCACATCAAAAGTTGTATTCCTTAGATAGATATTTCTAACGAGGTATGGTGTGCATCAAACAGATATCGTATGCCAAAGTTACGTCCCTAGGAAGTTGAAACATCAATTTACCCAAACGGGGCCCATAGTTTTGGCGCTTCATCTCCTAGGGTTAGGGTTTTGGATGTTTAGGGTTTTCCATTGTTTCTAAATAATAAATAGGCCCTCAAGCCTCATTGTAACACAGTTTAGAGGCCTGTAGCTGCCACATCTCTTCTCAGAGATAAGCTACCAGTGCCCTAGCTTGTTTATTTCCATTCTGTCTATAAGAAAGTTTCAGTTATTTGATATTAATGACATGAAGTGTTATTTACACTACATCTTTGTATTTATGGTTATATGTGTATTCTGTTGCGTTCTTGCATAAATATGGATCAGTGGTATCAGAGCGGTCTGCTTTTTCTCGATCCTTCTTTGCATGCCCCCAACGAGGTCAGGTATAAGGAGTTAGGTCTCGATCTTGTTGAACCTTTGCAAGATCAGCCTCGCAAACTCCGACAGCCGCCCATGGGGATGAAAAGAAAGATGAGAGAGCAGGACATCCTATCAAAATATTGCTCTAGGAGGCCCTCAAAAAAATAAAGGAAAGCGATGATGGATAACTTTTCCCAGATCCTTCAATGACTGCCCACCAATGTCGCATCTTCATCCAATAGCCACTCTGGAGGTGCGACTCCCTTTAAGGTACAAGTCAACTTTAAAATTCCCATATTTGAGGGTCAAATAGATGCAGATGTCGTAGATAGATGGTTGAATCTATTAGAAGGATATTTCTTGGTTGATGAATTTTCCAACCAAGAGAAAATTATTTTTGCACTCCTCAAAGCTACCTCCCATGTCAAGGACTGGTGGGAAACCTACTGTGAGAAAAAGGATGAGACAAAACCCTCTCTATTCTTAGTCGTACCCACTTGGAATTCTTTCTGAGATGCAATTAAGGAACAATACTATCCCGTGGGGAGTTATGAGGGCAAGTACATACAATGGACCACGTTGTGGCAGTAAAGGGATCAATATGTGCATGAGCTGACGAATTTGTTCCATACCCTGTGCACAAAGTTGGGTATCAAATATTCAGAGAAATATTTGGTGCTAAAGTATCGCAGTTGTCTGCATAGATACATTCAGGAGGAAATGGATTTCCTCGACATCTCCTCGCTTGGTATGACATACCGGTATGCTACCAAGATTGAGCAGAAATTCAAACAGAAGAAGCGAGACTTTGGATCTGTGAATCAAAAGCAAGGGAAAGGTGCCCCAAAACCGCATAACAAAGGACAAAGCCAAGGCATGGCGGCCCAAGACAAACTATCAAAGGCACAAGAAAAGAACAACACCGTGAAGCCAAAGAAGGACACCGGAAAGTGGTGTGAGTTCCATAAGAGCTCCACTCACAACACAAGTGAGTTTTAGGCCAAGGAGTAGCTGGTGGCCGAGATGAGGGCTTCTAAATCATATGCATGCTCTGACTTTGAATCAGAACCTAACAAGGGTAATGACAAAGGGAAACAAATTATTGATGCGGAACCCAACGACACTATTTCCGCTGTGAAGATCCAGAATGAGGAAATGGAATATCCAGAGGAGGAGGAGAGTTTCTTCCACTCCCAGATGTGGGTAAAGGGTTCCCCGCTACAGTTCATTGTCAACAATGGGAGCCAAAAGAACCTCATTTCAGTAGACGAAGTAAAGCGGTTGGGCTTGCTGACCACAACACACCCACAACCATACACCATTGGGTGGCTTCACCAAGAATGGGATCTCCACGTCAGCCAATAGTGCCGCCTTCCCTATAGCATCAAGCCCTTCACAGATGAGTTATTATGTGACATTGCTCCTCTTGATGTTTCTGATGTATTATTAGGCCAACCATACTTATTGAAGTGACATGTTTTGTATGAGTCCTGACCTCAGACTGTTATTGTTACTTTGGGAAATAAGCTGTATAGGATACCAGAGGTACCACCGCCTACCGCTATGTCTTTGGTTACTGCAAAACAATGTAGTAAACTCATTTCCCAAACCAAGAAATTTGTTTTCCTGATGATCCGACCCCAGGGCATGAAGAAAACTGTGGCCACGACCTCTAGACATGGCTCCTCTGCATGACAACAACAAATGGACAAGGTTGTGGAGGAGTATGAGGACATCTTCACCTCACCCACAAGGGTGCCTTTGCATTGTCAGGTCAAGCACCCCATTGATCTGACCCAAGGTGTGTCGCTACCCAATGGATTGATATATTAGCGCTATGTTCTGGAGAATGATGAAATAAAGAGGCAGATTCAGGAGCGCTGCAGAAAGGTCACATATTTCCAAGTTCATCGCCTTGTGGGTGCCCGATCGTGTTGGTGCAGAATAAGGATGGGACTTGGAGACTATGTATTGACTATCAGGCACTGAAAAAGATCATTGTCCGGAATAGGTACCCGATCCCACGAATCGATGACCTTCTGGGCCAACTCAAAGGGGTGAAATATTTCAGCAAGATTGACTTGAATTTTGGGTATCACCAGGTACCAATTGAACCCTCCAATGTGTGGAAGACTACCTTCAAAGCCAAGGAAGGTCTTTTCGAATGGCTAGTCATGCCTTTGGGGTTGAAGAATGCCCCCGAAATATTCATGAGGTTGATGGATGAAATCTTGTGACCATTCACCAACTCATTTGTAGTGGGGTACTTGGATTACATTCTGATCATCAACCCGACTTGGGAAGAGCACCTCCACCACATCCGATAAGTCCTCCAAACGTTGCGGCAACACAAATTGTGTGCCAATTTGGAGAAGTGAACTTTTGACATGACCTAGGTTCAATATTTGGGATAAATTATTGATGAAAGGGGGGTGCATGTGGATCAAACCAAGATCCAAGTAATTCAGGATTGGCCAGCCCCAATCACTCTAACAGAGCTTCGCATTTTTTTGGGTCTTGCTAATTTCTACCGCAGGTTCGTGTTGGAATTCTCTCATATCACTTGGCCATTGAGTCAAGTCACCAAGGGAGGAGCGAAAAAAAAATTCTTTTGGTCGAAATCTCAACAGAAGGAATTCATAGAATTGAAACATATCCTCTGTTTTTCCCTAGTGCTCACATTACCAGACTTGCAACAACCATTTGAGATCGAGACAGATGCCTCTGACTATGCTATTGGGGTAGTTCTTACTCAATAGGGGCATCTAGTGGCATATCACAGTGAGACATTGTCTGAGACAGTTCGCAAGTATCCCCTTATGAAAAAGAAATGTATTCCATTGTGCAGGATTTTCGACAATGGAAGCATTAAATTTTGGGGAAGGAAACATTCATCCACATAGACCACCGGCCCCTGCAGTTCATACATACAAAAGGGAAGTTGGAGAACAATCTCCATGAGAAGTGGTCCACATATCTACAATAGTTTCATTTGAACATCAAGTACAAGAAGGGTAGAACCAATAATGTTGCATACTGACTCATCTGACCACCGATCGTGGCGCTAACCACCATTATCAACTCTTGTGGGAACGAGACTTCTGATTGGCCGCTTCTCTACAAGAGTGATCCAGAATTCAACCACACATACAAGGCACTCTTGGGGGGTACGCAAGTTCCAAATTTTCACCTCCAAGATGCATTGTTATGTCACCTAGGATACCTTTTAGTTCCTTCAAGCGAGTGAGCCAAGATGATATGGGAAGCACACTACAGTCGCGTCATTGGGCATTTCAGGGTCGAGAAAACAGTGGCAATACTGCAGAAGTATTTCTATTGGACGAACCTTCGATAGGTGTTACACAGTATTTTTTCATCATCCCTGCAATCCACATCTCGAACATTGGACGACCATTTCAGTGACTTTTGTGTACTATCATACATTTCCATAAATGTCATTGCATTATTTAGCATGCTAATAACATCTTCTATGTTGCTCATTCCTAAAGTAGACCTTCAAAAACATGTGATTTTGGGTCGGTGCTAGTAGGTAGTTATGGCTTCGCACCCATGGAGAAATTAACACTGGGCCCTGTGCCCTTTGGCACTCTGTCTCAGAAGGGCACCCGCGTCGAGATGTTTTTGATTTTTTTTTTAAATAGAAATGAAGCTTCCATGCTTAACAACTTCGTGAGTGGAGTCATCATGGTTTGTTCGACTAAATAACGTTGAGTTTCTCCCTTTGGCCCATTTGTTCCTACAATTGTGTAACTCCCCAAAGGGATAGACCTCTCCTCCACCTTATGAGGGATCCCAAACCTCCTCCTCCTCTCCTATAAGTCCTTCCTCCTCACATTGATTCAGCTAGTTAAACAATCATTACTATAGCTGGTGTGTAGAAGAAGGCAGAGAAGAATCCATTGTTGAGAAAGAGTTTAGGCCCCTTGCCTCATCGAGTCCAATCCCAAACGAATGCTTGAGATGTGCTTGACTGAACCCATTGAAGGAGATCTGCAATGTCAAGGCATAAGGTTGTAAACTTCTCTTTCTCTATCAATAATACATGATTGGTTTCTGGTTCCAACTTTGTTTCCATTTATATGCAAATTTTTTAGCTCTCCTTGAATAGTTGAATAACTATAAATGAATGTATATACTTGTATGTTGTTATCGCTTGTTTGATCTTTGTGAATATGTGTGAACATCATCACCAACACAGAGCGAAAGGCGTAAATACAAGGATCAAAGGATAATTTCCACGTGCTAGGAAAAAAACATTGGATCGAGGTAGGATATTTGTTCTGGTTCATATTTCATTTATAAGCTAGGAATTTAGGAGTCCATCATGTTCTATTGTTACTAGACCCACCCTAAGGCTAGAGGGATCTCCTCTGTCCGCAGAGGGTATTTTCCTGCTCAACAAGTTGGTGACCATAGTGGGGATCAATGAGTCTGTCGTCTCTCATTGTTCGTTTAGAGTTTTGCTTGTTTGTCTGACTTTGGTCATATTTCCATTTCTCTGCTTTGTTTTTCTTGTCTGACTATTTCAAGCTATCTTACCTATTCTCAGAGTGTTAAGCATGTCTTTTCCTCAACTCTTTTTTCTCCTTTCCTTGGTTTTATAGCTCAGCGTTGTTTTTTCCTTGACAGTCACACTGATGGGCGTGAGTTTCTTGTTTTACAGGTGAGATTTCCCCTGTTCATCACAGATTACAGCTGAACAGTTGCACTGAATCCTGTAGGTTTGGATTTGGGCCTCTTCCCTGAGTTTTCTAGTTCATCTTACCTTTTGGATTGGTTTTTTCTCTCCTGGATTAGTCCACTTGAATTGTTTTTGACTTCCCTGTCTCATTCTCTTCGGTTGATTGTATCTCATTTGATCACTGTGGCTTGTCATCCTAGGGTTTCTAGGTGTCTTTGATTGCTTGTTCGGTCAGATGTTCATTGAGCTTCTGTGTTGTGTATGATTCAGTCTAGTATTTCGTCTTTTCAGCTTGTTGACTGATTGTTTGGTCTTTTCTTTCGATTCTATGTGTTGTTGGGTTGTCGAACTGTCATCCTGGTGTTTGTTTGACCTTCCATCTGTCGCCCTGAGCATAGATCACATTGCTCATTGAGTCGCTTTGAAAGTCCTATTTCTGCATGAAGGAATGCATGTATGTTTTGAGTGTGTTTTAATTCGCTTTGGATTGGTCTCTTCATGTCTGATCATCTCATTCAAGTTGCTTAAAACTATTGTTTCATTTTGTCTTTTTAGTGCAACAGTGCTTCATTTCTTCTCATTCATATAAAAGAACAAAATTTGCATTCTTTCTCTCTATTCGAAAATTAAAAGTGTTCTTTTGCATTAGTAGCTTTCTCATTCATAAGTGAATAACAAAGAAAATCCTTTTGTTTTCTGTTTTTTTTTTGTGTTAGTAGCATTAGGAAAAGTTATTTTTGCATTCGATTGATTGCTACTTCATTGTGAACTTCTATCCTCTCTTAGCTAGTTGTTCATCGAATTGGAATGATATTCTTTCTCATGTAGTTGTGCGTTAGAGATTTGAGATTACATCGATAAGGCCTTGAAACTGAAACATAATTTCAAGATAAACTTAAAATGAACTCAGTAAACCTAAGCAACCATTGAAACTTAACGCTCATATTTAGAAGCCTAGGCTAGTGACATGTTCCGACATCGTTAAACCTAGTAGCTGTCATTCGCCATCTGGCATTAGAAAGCACTAGCATGGAATTATGCTCCCTATACCATCGAGTATAGAAAGGGAGACCCTCATAGGTTGCAATCCTTTATCCATAGGAAGCTAAGTCCGCACCCTATAACCTTGGATACACCGAACACAACATTCGAGGAGACTTCTTGCACGTACGTTAAGTCCTTGGTCATTTCTCTTTCATTTGATGACCAAGGTGTATATTGCAGTTCACGGGAGCTTGGTATACCCTCTTGCTTAGAGTTCCTAAGTAGTAATTTTGATCTTTCCGTGACTCTCTAATATTTGAAAAGATTATCAAGCACTTTTCCTTTCAAGCTCGTCCAAACTGAAAGTGACTAGAGTCACCTTTTGAACTTTTCTTTACTCTTAAAATATGAAAAGGCAGAGTTTTGTTTTAGTGTCATAAAATTAATTAACTGCGATCATACACCCATTAAAGTTATTTTCTTGGCTTTTTCATAAGTAATTCCTTAGTGATTGGTCGTGAAGCCTCGAATCCATTATCTCTTCTCTCTCTTGTTTTTGAGACAACATCACGGTGGCGGAACCACCAGTTTCGTCGTCCCCTTCATTACCTCATAGTGAAGAACCTTCTCCCGAAGTTTCTTCGGAGACATTTCAGTCTGCTAGGACTCTAGGTTATTGGCATTCTATTATTCCGAGTATTCAACCTCTTGCTACTCGAACTCCTCTTGAGGAACCTTTTGATATCAATTGGCAACCTCCGGACCCTTGGGCCTTTTTTAGGGAAGATCCTTCACAACCGTCTGAATCACCATTAACCCGTGCTTTACTTACCATTGCTCATCACCTTTTCACCGACAGCATGTCTTCATCCGACATGGATGCCACAAGTCCCATCAGTAGTGAAGGGACTTATGTTTATACTGGAGAATATCAGTTCCCTCTGGTTATCGTTCATTGAGTCAGATCATTTTTTGTGCTACATATTTGTATCAGAATCCAATACGGTAGGGTACATCGGCTCCTTCAGAGGGGTAATTTGTATTAGGTCCATCTCCTTCGACTCCTATTGCATCGACAATCATTACATTTGTCCCAACCCAGCCCACTATTTGTGTAGCTTCATCCGCACCTTCTATTAGTGTGATTATGTCATTACCGTCACCTTCTGATGTTAGTGGGATGCTTCCCATTGCTTCTACAATACCTATTTGACCCGCCGTTAGTGGATCAAAACCTCACGTATCGGGAGTCCATCAACCTACTGGTAGTGCACCTATCTTCTCTATTCCTATTCTTGGAGGTTTGATGTATGACTAGTATCTGATGGCCATTCAACAAAAGAATTACTTCCCTCAGGGTTCTCAGCAGGTTCAAGCTTCCATAAATTCTCTGCATTACTACGATGAGCATGGAAATCACATCTATTTACATGGGCCTCACCCACAGGTTCCATTATATGTTCAAATGCCTCAAATACCGGTTTACCCCAACTAGTTCACGTACCTACAGGGACAACCCTATGGACCACAAGGACAACCCTTTCAGGGACAACCTTCGGTCCAATAGGGACAACCCTACATTCCTACTGGTCAACCTCATGTTCAATAGGGAATGTCTTATGTTCCCCAGGGGAAAACCTATCCATTTAAGGGACAAACTTTTTTGCAATAGAACCGACCTTACGTTTAGCAAGGCCCAAATTTTGTATTGTAAGGTAAACCCTCCACTGCTCAGCCCGTCCAACCTGGTCTTCAGGGGCAACCTGGCTCATCTTAACCATCATGCCAACCTGTGCCTTAGGGACAGCCCGATGGATCTCAGCATCCAGGCCAACCTGCACCCCATGGACAACCTGTCCAACCTCAACATTCAAGCCAACCTGCACCCCATGGATAGCCTGTTCAACCTCAGCATCCAGGTCAACCGGCACCCAAGGGGTAGCTCGTGCAACCTCAAGTCCCACCTTTTATTCCTCAAGGTCAATCTTTGATGGTACAAGGTCCGTCCCAAGGCACTGCTTACATTTTGTAACTAAATCCATATGTTTCTCAGAAAGGACCTCAATGGTTCGCTCAAAATCAGTATCCTGGTCCTCAACCGGTGTATGGGAAAAATTATCAGAAATTATAACCCCTATGGACAAAATCCTATGGGACAGAACATATGTGGTTAGAATTTTTCCCAACCTGGTTGGAATCCCAATACTGGTCTCTATCAAAGGCCTGTAATGCCTTTCAATCCACAATTTCCCTTCCTTGCTATGTCAGAACTGCCTGATGTATCGAAGTTGATGAATGGTCCTATCCTTCATAATCCATATTGGCCCCCAGTTCCTACTAAAATACCTGGCGAATGTCCCAAATTTGAAGGCAAGTCCGAAGAAGACCCCCAGGCACATGTTATGACATACCATCTTTGGTGCTCCTCTAACTCTTGGTTTGACGATTCAATTAGACTATGTCTTTTCCAAAGGACTCTCACTGGTGTCACTGCAAAGTGGTACATTGAACTCTCCCACGACATCTTTCAAGATTTCAACTCTCTCGCCATGGAATTTCTCATGCACTTCCAGTTACCAGTTCGTTATGAAACTGGGACGCACCTCCTAACATCCTTGAAACAGGATCGAGCTATGTAAATATATGTAGATGTTCTATGCTTGATGCAACTTTAATTTTTACCATAGCAATCACATAAACAATCAAGTAAAATATTGATAGAACATACCAGTGGATCTATAGAAGACAAACCAGAAACAGAAAAATGTAGTGGTGAGTTACGGCGGTCAACATGATGCTTCAACTAGCAAATTTTCCTTGGTCAGCCAACCTAGCATGTGTCACAAAAGCCCGCAAAACAGCCACACGGTCAACTAAAATTCAACCCCAAAAAAGCCAACGCTACCCCAACGGCAGCAACGGTAGCAACAATGGTAGCAACGACAACAACAACGACAGTAATGAAAACAACAATGGCAACAACAACGGTAACAACGACAACAATGACAACAACAATGACTTCCTCCTTCTTTCCCACGTGTGAATTGAAACTACCTCCAAGGAGCTCATACTAAATCAAAGGAGGAGATGATGTGTGAGGATGAGATGAGTGAAAAATTCCTCCAATGTTGACTTTATTTATATCAATCATTGAGGTGTGTGACACATCTACTCGGGGTGTAAAACCTTAGGGCTGACCTACACATATTTGAAATTATTAAAAATAAATTCAAAATAAATGTTCTGCTCATTAGATTAAGATCAATTTTAGATCAATCTTACACCTCTCCGAAAGAGGAACCCAATACAAATATTGGTATCTTCATCTGAGCATCACAACGGGGAGTTTGGACCTAGTTGTCCAATTTTAACACTCCCTCTCAACTAGGGAGAACTCCATCCACCTGTGCAATCAAAAAGCATGTGTCATCCCACCGTAACTTGCTTTGCTGGCCTCTTTATTTTAGAACAGAAGTGGGTCAGTCACAAAGACATCATTCCCTGGTTGAAAAATTCAGCCCAGAGGTCTGAAACCTCTATCAGACTCACAAAGAGTCTCATACCAACCAGAAGTTGGTTTACCTAACCCGAAGTCAGTAGGAGTTTGGAAACCTCGCTTGGACTCAAGAGAGTCATATATACTAACCCAAAGTTAGTCTCACTAACCTAAATTCAGTTGGAGATCTGAAGCCTCACATGGACTCAAAGAGTCACATACTAACCCAAAGTTGGTTTATCTGACCCAAAGTCAGTAGGAGGTCCGAAACCTCACTAGACTTGATCCCAGATCAAGTGGTTGGACACGTGTCATCCTAGATAGAGTGTACGGAAATCTCTGATGTGTCCATTAGTCTTTGCTACTAGTCTCTAGCTTTTCCCACCTCATTGGCCAAATGAGAGGTACTTCCCATGAGTCCGGAACTCAAATGGGTAGGATGCATATGGGGCACAAATCATGAGAGGCGAACCAACTCAATCATCATGGTGGGGCCCAAGCACACCAACAAGGTTCTGAAAGCCTAGCCTTGTGGTTGCTTATAGCTCTGAGAAGCTATCCCCAAAGCCCCCCAGAGCTCCCAGAGCTCATCGTCCAACAGGACCCTCAGAATAGGGTCACTCCACGATTCTCACGGAAGGTTAGGAACATGACCTTCCCCAAGGGCATAGTGAAAATATCCACAATCTGATCATTAGTTCCTATGATCGTGCCTTATGGCGCCTCGCTGTACCATATCCGGGATAAAGTGGTACCAGCCATCAACATTCTTGGATCGTTCATGGAACACAGGATTCTATGACAAACGAATCCCCCTCTAGTTATCACAAAGGATAACAGTGGCATCTAGAACATGCTCGAACAGCTCACTGAAGAGCTTTTGCAACCAAGTGACTTCACAACAGGCCATACATGTTACAATGTATTCGACCTCAGTGGTGCACAAGGCTACCGACTTCAGTTTCATGCCCAAAGCAAATCTATGTGTGAAGTAGCATCTAGATGTGCTCTTTCGATCCACCACACTGCCAGCCCAATCGACATCAGTATAAACAAGGAGTGTCATGCTCCTGGTATTGTATCTCAGCCCAAGGTCTATCGTGCCCTAGAGATATCTCAAGAGTTTCTTGGCACCAACCCAGTGAATGTTATGATCAACCATGTGTTGACTCAAAGTGTTCATTGCAAAACATACGTCCGGACAGGTGTTTACTAAGAAAATTAGGGCCCCTACGAGTTGACAATACTCAGTAGGATTTGTCAATACGGGCCCAGCAGCTCTACCACTCAACTTCTTGAAGTTGAGCTCCATCGGTGTCGACACAGACTTGCAGTCCACCATACTAAATCTTTCTAGAAGCTTCACAATGTGTTTTCCTTGAGAAAGGAAAATCTCGCCAGGTCTCTGCCAGACCTCTAGGCCTAGGAAGTAGTGCGTCAGTCTTAGGTCTTTCATCTCAAACTCAGCAGCGAGCTCCCTCTTGCACTGATGAATGAGACGGTCAGCACTTGTCAGGAAGAGGTCGTCCACATACAACACCAAAATGAGAGGCTTCTCTCTATGAACCTTGAAGTAAAGGTTCAGATCAACATTACTACGAGTGAAGCCCAGCTTCATCAGGTAGCTATATATCCTCTCGTACCAAGCTCTGGGTGCTTCCTTCAACCCATAGAGGGCTCTCTTCAACCTGTAGACATAGGTGTCTTGATCTTGGACTTCGAACCCCAGAGGTTGCTCCACATACACCTCTTCCTTTATCACACCATGCAAAAGTGTGGTCTTCACATCCATCTGATGAAGACTCCATTCTTGTGTAGTAGTAAGGGCTATGATAGATCGGATGGTGGTCACAGGTGCAACTATGTCATCATATTCTATGCCTTCTTTTTGAGAGAAGTCACGGGCAACGAATCTTGCC
The DNA here is from genome assembly GCA_034641835.2 of Pinus albicaulis. Taxonomy (NCBI): domain Eukaryota; kingdom Viridiplantae; phylum Streptophyta; class Pinopsida; order Pinales; family Pinaceae; genus Pinus; species Pinus albicaulis. The sequence continues at coordinate 738,504,246 of CM076582.1, forward strand.
TTGAACTTTTCAGCACTTTCATCAAATCCATGCTTGATCTTGTAGAGCCATTTTTAGGTGACAACTGCTTTGAGCTCTGGTCTATGAACCACATCCCAAACATCATTCTTCATTATGGACTCATACTCTTCGTGCATAGCATCCTTCCAGACTTGATACTTTACGGCTTCCTCAAAAAGATCCAGGCTTGGATTGTACAATAGTACTCATGGCTGCTAGATACCCTTGGTATCTACTCGGCTTCTTGCTTTCACAAAATGTCCCCCTTGGGGCCATATGTCCCTTAGCATCCTCTAGAGTGTCCCTGAGCCATGATGGTCTCTTTCCTAGTGAAGGAGGTGGATCAATCGGGTCCATTTGTCCTTCAACATCAAGCATTGTCTCATCCTTCGGTTCCTCTTGATTTCCAGGCCTTGCTTCATGACCTTCCTTAGATCTCGTAAGATTGACTACTTTCCTCAGGGAAGTATCTTCATCAAAGGTGACATCGTGGAATATCTCCACTTCCCTTTGACCAGGCACATAGAATCTATAGTCCTTCTAATTTTCGTTGTAGCCCACAAACATTGTGGTCTCCCTCTTGATGCTAGCTCCTCTGCAAAAGTTCTTGAACTCGTTCGTCTCATATTCAGTGCCATTATCGGTCTATCGGATAGCATCTCATGTCATTGCTCCCAGTGGACTTCCTCCAACCTGGTAGAGTGTATCAATTGTAGACCCAAACGTGATAGATTCCTTGAAGCTCTTCTTCCACATACGCACCTTTCCATCAGTGAATGCCACATTGAAACCTTTGTCTTCCATGGCTGATATAGACACGAGGTTCTTCTTCAAATTAGGTACATAAAGTAAATCTTGTAAGTGGAGGACTTGACCTTGAGAAAAGTGGAGGGTCACAGTCCCTGTCCCTTTCACGGGATATGTGGCATTATCTCCAAGGATAATTTTCAGATTAGTATGCTTCTCAACCATATCAGAAAGTGCTTCTTTGAACCCAGTGATGTGCTTTGAAGGACCACTATCTATCAACCATACATCCATAGTGTCAGGTGGAGATGCAGTAGAGAGGGAAGATACAAGAATGAATTCATTTCTTTTATCAACAACATTTGATTCCTTATACCTGGAATTTCTTGACCTTTTGAAAGGTTGATCATTTCCGCCGGAGGGAACCTTCCTCTTTCCCTGGAACCTGTTGTTCCTTTGATTGCCATCCCTCCGGTTGTTGTTGTTTTCATCACCATCGGGAGAATCCTTCTTGAAAGGACATTCTCTAGCATAGTAACTAGGCCTATGAAAAGTGAAGAACTTGCCCTTCTTTCCTTGAGCCCCTGCTTTTCCTTTGTTCTTCGGGCCACGAGAGTTCTTTCTAGACTGAGAAGTGTATGTAGCATTTCCTTCATTTCCATACTCCTTCATTCTTGATTCTTCTTGAACGCATATTGACAGTACTTCGTCAAAGTCAGGTATCACATTATTATTTATAATGGTAGTGTTTAACACATACCATTCAGATGAGAGCCCTCCAAGTGTGGTGATTACCATTTCTCGATCAGCTATTGTCTCTCCAATAGCCAGCATATTGTTCCTGATCTTGGTCAACTTCAGAAAGTATGATTGGACAGAATCATCCCTACCCTTCTTCAGATTCTTCAATTGATTCTTGAAGAATAGTACTTGATTTGCATTGTTGGCCTTGAACATGAGGAACAACTTATCATACATCTCTTTGGATGTGCCCAACTCAGAGATGTAGGCCACCAGACTTTTATTAATGGATTCCATATTCATCAGCTTTGCTTTGATCTCCCCCTTCTTGTACTTTGTTTTGGCAGCAATAGTAGTAGTGGATGGAGGTTCTTCGATTTTACCCTGCACATAGTCCATGACATCTTGGTCTTCCAATTGGAGATCCAATATCATCTTTCAAGCATGGAAGTCATCCTTCCAAGTAAATTTGTCATCCTCCTTGAAGCCATAGTTTTTGGAACCCATTTTCCTCTTCGGTGATTGCAACAAATAGGGCTTGTCTTCACCTCAGCTCCAATACCATGTAAATTTATGTAGATGTTCTATGCTTGATGCAACTTTAATTTTTACCATAGCAATCACATAAAAAATCAAGTAAAATGCTGATAGAACATACCGGTGGATCTATAGAAGACAAACTAGAAATAGAAAAATGTGGTGGTGTGTTACGACAGTCGACATGATGCTTCAACCATCAAAGTCTCCTTGGTCATCCAACCCAGCATGTGTCACAACAGCCCTCAAAATATCCACACGGTCAACTCAAAGTCAACCCCAGAAAATCCAACGTTGCCCCAACGACAACAATGGCAGAAACAACAGTAGCAACGACAACAACAATGGCAGCAACAGTAGCAACAACAACAAAAATGGCAGCAACAACTGCAGCAATGGAAACAACAACGGCAACAACGAAAATAACAATGGAAGCAACAATGGCTTCGTCCTTCTTTCCCATGTGTGAATTGAAACTGCCTCCAAGGAGCTCATACTAAATCAAAGGAGGAGATGATGTGTGAGGATGAGATGAGTGAAAATTCCTCCAATGTTGACTCTATTTATATCAATCATTGAGGTGTGTGACACATCTGCTGGGGGTGTAAAACCTTAAGGATGAACTGCACATATTTGAAATTATTAAAAATAAATTCAAAATAAATGTTATGCTCATCATATTAAAATCAATTTTAGATCGATATTACACCTCTCCGAAAGAGGAAACCAATACAAATATTGGTATCTTTATCTGAGCATCACAACATGGAGTTTGGACCTAGTTGTCCAATTTTAAAAAGTTATTCATATCTCTAATCATATACATGAATGGAGGCGACATCATCGTTTGATCAAGTTTGAGATTCCTGATCAACTTCTGACTAATTGGTTCACTACCTCTTTTATCGGTTTGATTGTTAAGGACATTGCTGTGGGGGCATGTGTTACTAAGGAACAAGCCATCGCTCATGCCCAATACCTCAATATCCTGTACTCTCAATGCAGCACGCTGTATGAACTCTTACTTGATGCTCCACGACATGGAACTACCAAAGCCCTGATGATGCCATCTGTCAATGATATCATTCGTTCTGTGTCTCAGACTTCTTGTAAGTCTTCTCCAAATCCTACGAAGCAAAAATCTACTTCTTCCACTGATATTGCTTCTTAGCCACCTCCGAATCCTAGTAAGATCGCGGAAGTGAATGTCATCCAGTCCACCCCCACGGATAAATCTTCCAAAGGTAAGAAAAAGGGTAAAGGTAAGGCTAAAGCCGATACCCTGAAACAGGATTCTCCTAAACCTAATGTTGATGATGGTTCGAAACGTAAACCGAAGTACCCTTGTTTGATTTGTGATGATGAGCATTACACCAAGGACTATCTACGATGGGCCGAGGTGAGTCAAATTCTCAAAGGCACTGAAGGCACTCTTGTTTTTCTTGAAGAACCATTACCATCGCAAAAAACTCAGATGGTGGAGCAACCTTAGTCCTCCACCCCTTTTGGATCTTAGGATTTCATGATGAATGGTGTTGTACGCATCTTTATTACTACCAGATCAAAAGATTATATCGAACCACATTAGGCAATAGGGAAAGAGATTACAGATGATCCTCCTCCCCCACCTGCTTCTGGCCCTCTTCACATTGAAAGGCCTAGTCATGAGCCCATTCTACGACCACCCTATAAAGGCGTACTTCGTAAGTCTTGCTATAATTCAAATGCCTGTGCCGCTCAACATTACAGTATTTTTGAGGATTTGGCTCAGACCCCATCCACTATTTCTGCATTGGAATTTCTTCAGATATGTCTGTGACAATGGAAGGCTTTGTTATCTGCTATCGAAGGGGTTGACCCCGCTGATTCCAGCCTTATCACTTTCGATTTGGAAAATTTCGTTATGCATCTCCCTCACTAGCTTGCACTAATTATCCAATTTGGGATTAATGGAAAGAATATCCATTGAGCAATCATGGACGAAGGTGCATCAACTTGCATCATGTCTATTGCATGCTAAAAATCCATTGGTTCTCCAACCCTCAATCAGTCTCCAAACGTTTTGGAATATTTTGACGGCAAGGAATCTCACCCTCTTAGTGTTCTCGCTAGCTTACCTATCACGTTAGAAAGGAAAACAGTTAACTTTGAGGTTGAATTCATTGATTCCAAACTCAATTATAATATTCTCCTCGGTCGCAGTGGGACTTATGCCATGCTATGCGTCCTGTCCACTCCCTTTTGTGTTCTTCAATTTTTTCATGAAGGAAAGATCGTCATTGTCAATTAATTGTCCTTTTTCACTTCCACGTCCTCCGAGAGCAACGTTCCATATGTAGATCGTATTCCTACGCCTTATGAGAGTATAGGGCCGGGAATTTTCAAAGATCCCGCCCTTATGGGTCTTTTTTCTCTTCCTCCGCCCAACACTGCTCAGGTCAACATGATCTCCATGTCTTCTGATCCATGGATCATCTCTTCGCCCGAGCAGATTGATTCGTTTGGTGACGCGACGTCATTAAGCCCAATATACATTTCTTATTGTTAAGTTATCTCGACTTCGACTCCTCCTTCTTCTGATCATACTCCTTTGAGTGTGTCTCTTGACACGTATTCTCAATCCCCTTGGCTCGGCGCTTCAGATTTTCCTGACCCCTTGAATGAGATATTTCCCACTGATGAGGCCATCCTGTAAACCATGTCTCTCGAGGATCCTCCTTGGGACGATAGTCATCATTTTTCATCCTTTATGCCTAGTCTTGGGGCCATGCCTACTGGTCTCGAGAAATTCGCTTCCCAAGCTCCTTCCCATCTGCTTCAAATTCCCATCTTGACACATGAAGTTTTCGCAAAAGGTAACATGGGAAACATTACACAGACGATGCCTATTGAAATATCCATTAAATTGGGGGTTTTCAAGAACATCCACATTGGGGTGACCCATTCTCCTGATGAGATCAAGGTCTATACTAGTCTCTTCCGAGAGTTTCGAGACATTTTTGCTTGGGCCTATGAAGAAATGCTCGACATTGATTCGAGTATAGTCATGCACGAGATCCCTACTTATCCTGGGGCAAAGCCTGTTCGCCAACGTCTTCATCCCATGAACCCTAGAAAGGCAGCTGCCATCAAGGTAGAAGTTGAAAAACTTCTCAAAGATGGCTTCATTTATCCGATCCCCTTGACAGAATGGATTTCTAACATCATTCATGTGGATAAAAAGTAGGGTACTATTCGAATCTGTGTCGACTACCACGACATAAACCAGGCTTGTCCTAAGAATAAATATCCTACTCATTTCATCGACCAGATCATTAACGAATGTGCTGGGAGTGAGATATTTTTCCTTATGGATAGATTCTTTGGTTACAACCAGATTAATATTCTTCTGGCCGATCAACACATGACCACCTTCATCTGTCCACGGGGCACCTTCGTATACAAGAAGCTCCCTTTTGGCCTTAAGAACACTGGTGCCACTTTCCAACGAGTAATGTCATATGCTTTTCATGATATTAAGCGCATTGTTCAACCTTATCTGGATGACCTTCTGGCTCATTACGCTAAGCGTAAGGACCACCCAAATCACCTCCGTCATATATTTCTTCATTGTAGATGCTACAACATTTGACTCAATCCACATAAATGTGTCTTCTATGTCAATTTCGGTAGACTCCTTGGGTTTATCATCTCTAAAGATGGAATTTGTCTTGACCCTCTTAAGGTCAAATCTATTGTTAATCTCCCCTCCCCTTCCTCTTTACATCAGTTGCAGAGTTTGCAAGGGAAAGCTAATTTCCTGCGCCATTTTATACGAACTATGCTGAAGTATCCAAAGGATTCACGTGATTACTAAAGCAAGGTGTCCCGTTCCTCTGGGATGAGATTGCCCAGAAAGCTTTCGATGCACTAAAGACATTGCTTATCAATGCTCCTCTTTCGCATCTACCCAATTATCATCACGACTATTCCCTCTACTTGGCTGCCGCATTTAGCACTATTGCCATGGTTCTGGCATAGGACGACGACGATAGTGACGAGCACGTAATTTATTATTTGAGCCACAATCTTCTCGATATCGAAACACATTATGCACATGTTGAGAAATTGGCGTCGACTGTTGTTCAATCCATCCAACGTTTTCGCTATTATATTCTACTTCGCATAGTAACCGTGATTTTTGATTGCAACCCCATGACTTATATATTGACTCGACAATTGTTGGGGGGGGAAATACTCAAAGTGGATAGTTATCCTCCAAGAGTTTGATTTGGAATTCACTACTGCCAAATCAAAGAAATCATTGGTTTTTGTCAATTTGATTTGCTATTTACCTTCTTCCTCTACTCCCTCTGGTTTTAAGGAATGCATTCCAGATGACACTCTTTTTCTTATTAGCACCCTCAATCCATGGTATGATGATATCATCATTTATCTCCATACTTCCACCTTCTAGTCTGAGTTGACGAAGGATGCTCGTCGACGCATCCTTCATGATTTTCAACCTTATCACATAGTCGGAGATACTCTATACCGCATCGAAGTTGATTCCATTCTCCGCTAATGTTTAACCCTCAAGGAAGCTGAAAAAGTGCTCAATGACTAACGTTCTGGCACATGTGGCGGTCACATGTCTGGGTATGCTACTGCACAAAAAATCCTTCGTGTTGGATATTTTTGGCCTACCATTTTCAAAGATTGTATTGTTGTTGTCCGTAAATGTCATGATTGTCAGATTTACTAGCACAAATGTGCATGCCACCCACTCAACTCCATCCTATCATTACCATTGGTCCCTTTGCGAAGAGGGGCATCGATTTTATGACGTGTAAACTTCACTCGGCCAGGGGGCATGCTTATATTATCGTAGTCATGGAATATTTCACCAAATGGACCAAAGCAATGCCTAAACTCACAACTGAAGGTAAGACGGCTGCCCAATTTCTTTTCAATCATGTGATTACCAGGTTTGGTGTTCCTCAAACCATTGTCACCGATCATGGCTCTGATTTTCACCATTACATGATGGCTGAGTTGACTTCTAATTTGGGTCTGCGTCACGACAGCTCAACGCCGTACTACCCTCAAGCCAATGGCCATGTTGAAGCCGTGAACAAGGTTCTAGTCACTATGATTCAGCGTACGATTGGGATGCACAAGTCCAACTAGCATCTCATGTTGTTTTCAGCTCTCTAGGCTTACCGAATCTTGGTGAAGGATGCAACCAGATTCACTCCATTCCGGCTTATTTATGGTCTGGAAACTACCCTTCCGATTGAATCTGAAATCCCTTCTCTTAAGGTAGTTGTTGAATTACTGCCTAATACCTCGTCAAAGGAAGAGCGTCTTATATATTTGGAGAGGTTGGATGAAACTCGCCGCTTTGCTGCTCTAGTCATAGAAGCACTGAAAAAGCGGGTCAAAGCTCATTTTGATCAGACAGTTTCCCCTCGTACCTTTGTAGAAAGAGACCTAGTCCTCTTGTATGACCAAGCTCATGATAAGCTGGGGGCAGGAAAATTAGAACCCATGTGGCATGGGCCCTATATCTTTAAGCGTGTTTTGCAGAATGAGGCTTATGAGCTAATTGAATATGAAGGCTATCCTTTGAATCAACCCATAAATGGGTTGTACCTTAAAAAATACTATGCATGAGTTCTCGTGCATGTCCTTTTGTACATAAGTGTGTTTTTCATTTCTGTACATTTTTTTCTTGGTGTGCTTTGTGAGTAGTTTTTCCTGCTTATTATGTCATTGCTTGTTATGTAGATGTCTGTCACTCCTTATGTTGGTTTTGTGGATGGTGCCTCCCGCAGTACCCGAAATCTTTCTTCCGCAGCCTCGGTGATTTATGATCCTAATGGCGAGTTGATAGACCTTCAAGCAATTTGTCTAGGAAGAACAACCAACAATGTCATTGAATACAATGTCATCATTGAAATCTTAACCAAGGCCATTTCTCTCAACATTCGTGCATTAATTGTCAAACTAGACTCCTAGCTTGTTGTTCCCCAGCTTAATGGGCATTACTCTGTTAGAAATCCTCATATTTTAAGGTTGTATTTGCGTGTTCGTTTATTAGAAAGGAATTTAGATTATATTACATATCAACATATTCCTAGAAGAATGAATGTGTTAACTGATGCAGTAGCCAATATTGTATTAGATAGACATTTGCGTAATTTCTAAAAGAATCATCATCACATAATAAGTTTTAGACAGAAAAATAAGCATATCTATCTATCTATATATATCTATATATATATATATATATATATATACACACACATATATATATATATGTGTGTGTGTGTGTGTGTGTGTGTGTATATACATATATATGTAGCCAATATTGTAGTAGATAGACATTTGTGTAATTTCTAAAAGACACACACATAGTATATATATATATAAACACACACATGTATATATATATATATATCGATTGTTTGCATCCACGTGCATTGTAAGTTCAAAAAATATGTAGAAATAAAGCCTAGGTGTCTAATCAACATGGTGATCATGATAGCATGTCACTGCACGCACGACTCGCCTCAGTAAATGGTGGACACGGTTAGACACCCCTGCAGTGTGCCTCTAATATGCACGAGGAACATCCTCGCATCTCACGTAATCTGGAATCTTGCTTGTGATTCCCTCCAAGTTGCGCGAGATCTCCTATTTCTCGCTTCCCTCACCTTGAGGGGCTGCCTCGAAATCGCATGGGACCCTCCGTGCTATGGGGGAAATCCCTGCATGTCTCTCTGGGCCAACATCTACAATGCATGGACAAATACTCATAACATATATTAACAAAAAAATCATAATACTCATCAAAATAAAAAAATGATTTTTTACCCAAATCTTTGTCCCAATCCTCTCCTTTTGAGAGTGGAAGGTCTAGATCACCCATGAAATCGGTGCCAATATACGGCCATTCCTCTACGAAGATGAGTTGTCGGTAGAGCCAGTCGAAGAATTCCGGCTTCCATGACATATGTTGGCCACCTCTCGATCGAGGCATCAACTCCGCCCAAAGGACCATCTGTGTTTCTCGTGTTGGTGGTGTAAGTACTACCACCTCATGGTGTTGGAATATTGGCAACCGTTATAGGATGAATGGTATCAATATGGACCCGTATCCAAATTTTTTTATCTTGTCATTCTTGCATTTCATTAACTAATGTTTCAGGTTGATTGTTACAGCTTTCGCCCAGTTGAAAATAGTTGGAGCCATACAATCCATGAAAAGTTGAAGCTGTGTCTTTGTAGCTTCATGAGGGGCCTGAGATCTAGCGGCTCGTGTTATAGTGTGCAACACTACCCTTAGTGCCAAATTAGGTATTGTCTGAATATCTATTTTCCTGCTCTTCGATCCTTTCTTTGATCTTGCGCAAAATTTGTCTATTAGCATGCCCATGCTCTCACCCATAGGCCAAGTACCTTTCAGGATCGGTTTTTCTCCCCTCCATGACAATCTAGTGATGAAATATATGTCAGAGACTTCTATCTCTAACTCTTGGTCATGAAATATAAGAATTGCACAACTCCTAAAGGTAATGCTTTTTCAATCTCTTCGAATAGTTCTTGTGCAATGTACAACCTATCTTTTCAGTCAGTGCACAACACTATTTGACAATCCCCCTCACTTTGGTTGCATTTGTGATAATACTCGAGTGAGTTTTCTCAATTGTCACTTTTGTGCACTTATGTTTTCACAAGTGTCGCGTTCACCTTTGTGACTGTCGTATTTTCTTGGTTTCAATTTAAAAAGATTCATTTACACTTTATCTTTTCTCTGGCATGTGTCACTTTCACTTTCTTTAACTTTTTAAAGTGTTGTTTTCACTTACTCTCGCTGTCCCAAGTGTCGTTTTGATTGTTTTCACTCTTGCATGTGTCACACTTTGGCATACTACCAAAGGCATCTCTAGTGCACTCTTCAACATCGGTTGATTGTATATCATAGGAATATGCACTAGACACTCTCTTACAACTTAGCAAACTTTCTAGATGTAGTTGACACTTTTTTTACGACTTGTATTATAAGTATCACAAAGCTATGATTTATCTATCACACTTAGAAATAAGTGTCACTTTACTGTCGTTTAAAGATAAACATGATGATTTCGAGTATTTTGCATCCTCTTGACTTGTGTTTGATAGTATACATGTGTGTGTTCCTATTTCAGAACTTGTTTGGATGTCTAGTTCCCTCTTGTTCCAATTATCCCACACTTAGCCAATTTCGGGCTTTCCTTGTTCCTCACCTTTTTCATACCTGGATTCCCAACTACTCAATGAGTGCATTGTGAATGCTTAGTCAACAATGGTGCATCCCTTGTCTCTTGCAATTGAGCATTGTTCCATCATGATGACTTCCTCCTTCATAAGTCTATTGTGTAATTTTGAAGCACATAATCTCAACATCCTTCTACTTATCCTTGAAAACTGTGCCAAGGCCTGATCCCTACTTGCCTCCCTAGAAAATTTTACAGATCTAGTGGACATTGCAACCTATATTAGATCATATTTTAAGAGAATTGAACAATACACTAAGCTTTCTCTTCCTTCATTATGCATTGTGCAGTCTCTGTCAACAGTGTCTCAACCCTTAGCTGCTAAACTTACCCGCTACGCAGAAGACTTTCTAAGATCACTCCTCCACTATGCACTTTCAGTCAGTAGTGGAGCCTCCATGCACCCTTGCATAATAATTATGCACAATCTTGATTCTGATTCTCAATCATAACACATTACATAGTTTTACTTAGCAAGCCATCAACCCTTGTCCACTAAAATTTCCCACTGTGCAGAGCACCTACTTAGAATCCCTCTATATTGTGCATTGCACACTTCTATTCACTAGTGAGAGACCCTTTTACCACTGTAATTGAAAACTACACAATTCTCTCCTTATTTCTCTTTTTCCAAGCTTCACTCCCTAGCCTCCTAGTCCCTACCTACACCACTGCACACACATGCTTAGATCTTTCTCTTGCCTTAGCGCAGTGTGCATTTATAGTGCACAATCACTCTCTTCTTACCTCCTACAACTAATCACCACTCCCAAGGAGGCCTCTCCCTCTTAGCTCCTACACAGGCTAATCACAATCAACCCATCCCATGAGCAAAGTAGAGGTAGGAAATAATTTTTCTAGACTTATCTTGCCTTATCATGAATGAAATTCATCTGTAGACGTACCATATCAAGATGGAAAGGTGGTTCTCAAGGGAGATGTAAAGGAGAGGCTATAAGGAAGAACTTGTGGAGAAGAAATATAATAAGAACCATCACAAATACATTAACAAATCTTGGACAATGACATAGTAATGGCATCTCATGTGTCCTTGGAAGGTTTCAACATTAACCTAGACCCCTTTGGAGTGTGAAAATGAAGAACAAGAAAAGATATATCATGAAGAAGTCAAAATCAAAGAAAAAAAGATATCAACTTGGAATTTCCATATCATCATGAAGTTCCATGTCATCATTGCCAAGTCTTGGCTTGTACAAGTGTAATCACAATGTCATATGTGCCAATGTGTCTCGCCACATTATTTGTGGCTGTAATGATGTAATCTTCAAAATGATAAAATGTAAATATGAAGAAGTACAATAGTCACATGTGGAAAAGAGAGTCACTAGGAAAAGTCCAAGAGTCTTGTAGAAGTTAAAGGGTCACTTGGAAGTCCAATAGTAATGTTGGAAACTCAAGAGTCACAGGGATATGAAAGCTCTTTCCTCTTGTTATAAATGGACCCTCATAGCTCAACAAAAGGGCTTTTGGATTCTTATACTTTGGAGAGATAGTCTTGGCTTCTCTAGCTTGGCATAGGGGAGAAGGTAATCCTTTGGAGAATAAAGAAGTGACTTAATGTTCCACTACTAAAGCTAGTGGCTCACTATCTTTCACTTAATCTTCAGAAGCTCATTTATCCAACACACTTTCAAGAATGTATCGTGAATGTTGTAATATTATTATTTATAATTTTGTGGTATTTTTATGTTCATATGTACTAAGGAAATTGAGCTACTTCATTGGATTTGGTGCTTATCTTGTTGAATGTGTGTCATATTAAATTTAATGATTGTTGCGTCTATGTGAACTATTTCACTAGATAATTAACAAATATTTCTCTGCTCTCATGTGCCTCTCTTATGATAATACTATTACTTTCCTCTAGGGACTCACTCTTTACTCCCCTATCGTGAAAACCTCATTTTACACATTGCAATTGGTGTTTCGCAGTGTCAACTTATCAGCTGATTTCAAAGGTTATGTGCATGATCTCATTTGTTATTCATTTCAGCTAAGGAAAACCTTTGAGTTATGGTGATTGATGTTAGGGCTCCTTATTTTCCCAAGGTTGACAAAGGATACCAAAGAGGTAACCACATACCAGTCTTTAGTACCAAATCAGAGAGGGATCTCTCAATATCTAGCTCACAGTCGATGGAAATGGGTGGAGAATAAGGATTTTAGGCTAGTTGTAAGCTCATTAGGGTTTTTTATTTAGGTTTTATTAGGCTTTGTTGGACAGAGAAACACCAGGTTTGGAAACTAGGCAAGATATCCCAAAAATATCAGCTACAGACATAGTATGAGGCAAGGTAGGTGAGCTAAGTGACACAATTGGTTTGTCATTGTAGTGTAGTAAAGAGGAAAACATATAAGAAGTTAAGTGAGCATAATTAATTCACATATTTCAGAGGATGAAAACACTTGGATGCTTATCTTAAACAAAAACAGAGCATAAAAGCATGATTTTTATTTCAAAACTTAAAATATAAAGAATAGGAGGAAATTAGATGGATGCTTGAAAAAATTGATCATCAGATGCATAAGAAAATTAGAGAAAAACATTGTCACTAACCACATCACAAGAATCCCATAAAAATAGTTACAACTACCTATAAATTTCTTCTGCAATTTGTCAAATACGTTAGTGCCAAAGAGTGAGAAATTCAGATATCCAACCCTCTCAATGACTTAATTTTGAGTACATATATAAAATAAAAAAAATTCCACCTCTAGGGGTCAAATCCTGATCCAAAGCAACTAATTAATGCACCTAATGACTTATAACCTAATTCTAGGGGAGTTAGAAACAACTTTCCCCTTTTTTAGCTAACAAGTTGAGTTTTTCTCTCAAGCCATTAAATATAAGATTATTTAACAAATATGACCAAATAATAGCCTTATTAACCATAAAAAAATCCATGATACAGCTATTACATCGACCATTTTGAATTTTTACCTCCACGTGTCAAAACAAATCTTCAAACCCAGAAAAGCAGCAAAAGCACAACGCAACTTTGGAGGATGATTTGGAGGCCTTCCTGGATGATTTTTTGGTTGAAAATAATATGGTTGGAAAGCTGGGAATATCTAATAAACCATGGAATCATCAAGAACTAGAAAAAACTGCTCCAAACCTCTAAAAATTTTCCTTTAAGTCAAGTTTTCCCAGATAAATTCAACGAGTGGTCTGAAATAGTGGTAGAAAGGTAAAAAATGGGCACTATTTTTTCATTTTCTGAAAATATATAAAATTTCAAACTTCCCAAAGTATTTTTATGTTATATGCACATCATTATACATCTCCACATTCTTTCCAATATTCATTTTAAGTCTCCGGGAAAAAGCACAACGATCACTCGTTGCTTTCTGTAGGGTTAAATTTTTGCTTTTTTTTGGAAAAATAGAGGTAAAAGTTGGAGTGATATCTCTTTACCCATAACACTTTTTACAAAAATGGGAGAGGTTTTTGTAGATACGGTTGTTTTAAAGAAAAATATATCTAATTTTTTTTAAATTCATTCCCATATTCTCGTAATCCATGCCACAAACGAATGGCTAAAATAGGCAATTAAATTGCAGATTTTGATTTTCTGAAAAATAGGCTTCAAACTTTGTTGCATATCTCCCAAACCATAATGCCTGCGCATAACTGGAAGGAATTTTTTGTTATTTGGTCTATTATTGAAAAAAACCTCCTTCAAGTTTGTACAATTCATCTCCATTTGCTCAGAAACTTATTTTGAAGAAAAAATGTCCCTATGTGTAATGTAAATCGTAGCAAATGATCACAAAACTCAAAATTTCAAAAATTTGTCTCCTTTTTCTTTTATTTCTGATTTTCTTTCATACCACCAGTGATGCATCAGCCGAAAGGTCTAGTTTTTCCTTTTAAATCAAGATGGTTGCCCACCTCTTGCACTTTCCTACAAAACCCTAGACAACCTACTTGTACAAATGACCGCTTGATGAACTCTGAAGCATTGATCTCTTGCATATGAGTTGGCTCATATCTTGAGATATTTCCCCCCTTGTTGTATTTATTATTTTCATTGGCCATGTTGTTGGTTTTTCTTGACTTTAAACCCTATTTTAATAGGGGAAAGGGTAGGGGTTTAAGGCTGCAAAATAGGGAAAATAGAGCAACTAGTTTAGGGAGGGAAATGGAGGGGATAGGAGCTACAAAAATTTCTAAGGAAATTTTGGGGGTTAAGGGTAGATGTTAGGAATACAGGGGTAGTGAAATTTCTTATAATTAGTGAGGAAAGAAGGGGGGAAAACAAAAAAACACAGGGAAAACCCAGAAACGCAACAAAAGCACAACGAGGGCTTGGGTTTTTAGGGAAAAATGATGAGATAAGGAAAATAAGTATGGGAAATGGTTGGGGAGAGTTTATCAAGTGTATACAAGGATATTTAGGGTTGAAAAATAGGGTATTTAACCTTGGAATGAATAAAATACCACACAAACTTGAAAATGTAGCAAAAACACAACAAATAACCCTAGAGGAGGATTTAATAAATTTTTTGGAGAAAGTCGACTGAAGGAAGGGTGTGTGAGAGCCTCACTTACTTGTTTGAAGATGTCTTAAACAAAGAAATTGAGTTTTCACCTGTTATTTCCGCCTTATGCCTTCAAAATAAAAGTGTAACAACACCCTCCAAAAACACAACAAACTAATGGAAGAGCAGTAGTGAGAAAATTTCGAAGCTTTGGTGGTTATGGTAGATCTTCAAATTTATAAAGGAGATATTGAAGCTTTGGAAGGATAGAATGAAGTTTTAAAATGTTCCCTAATTTCTAACTCCCATGATGGTAACCAAAATGGATGACATGACTCCGTTGTTTGCTTTTGATGACTAATATGATGATCACCATCAAATGTGAATCCTAGACCATGACCTAGATGATGACCCACTGACTCTTTTGATGACCTAGGATAGGGGAAAAATTACATGACCATGATGGATGATGGTGATCTTGAAAAAGTGGAGGGAGTAGCAATGACCTATACAATGACTTGATTATTTGACAACGAAGATATGCCAAATTTTATTTGAAAATATAAAAATTTTACCTAATGACCCTATCAATCACATGGAAAGAGTACATTAGATCGCTGGTGACTTAGACACTAACAGTTGGGTTCATACTCTGGATGGGGTTGTAGCTCCAAACAGTGTGAGGTCTAATTAGGACTTCACATTGGGGTGATCCCCTATATGTTTCCAGTATCCAGCACCATCAAAAATTCAAATTATTTTCTTATCATGTGGAAGCTTTGTAAGCTCCCAAATATCAATATTGCGAATATAATATATCTCTTCTTTCATTGCTTGTACCTAAACCTCATTAGTACATGCTTCTTTGAAACGCGATGGTTCAAAATCAACCTTGGAAAGTAAAGAAAAAATTACTATCCATCTCTTGGATTTTTTGTTGGAAATATTGAGAGGAGGGTAAATCAGTATTTCACTCACTTTTACACTATTGGTTTGTTAACTATTTTTTAATTATTCATATCAAATGAATAAAATTTAACCATCATCACATCATACCATTGCACAAGAAATTTGTCTCAACACAAGCTTTGCATTATGTATGGTTACATACACAATTTACGAACTAGGCTAGAAGGAAGTGAAACACTCCCCATGCCTGAATATGTTTACATATCAAATCTACAGGAGTCTTCAACCTCCCTTACAATCAATTATTCAGTCACCACTCTTGTTGTTTCCACTCTGCTAAACTTTACTGTTGTCATTCTTGTTGTCACTCCTTCTGGCACTATCCGCTTCTCCACTAGCTCTCATAGTTGTTGGTCTTCATTGCAACTCATCATGTATCATCTCAATCCAAGTGTCATAAGCATATAATATTTGTCTTCGGCATTCTATAATCAATCACTAGAATCAACTATTTCAATATGCTTTACTATTTTTACTGCCTTCACACTTCACTATTGCCTCTCCTTCTGCATATTCTTTTTGTCACTGTCCAAATCTATTGCTTTGTTCTACCGTACTTTTGCTCCAACAAGATCACTGTCATTCATCAAGTTCCCTGCCATGTCATAAGTAAGGTTCCAATATACTATCAATGTATATTTGGTCACTCTGATGTAGTGATTCCTTTTGAACCCAAATGTTTTAAATCAGTTGTCATCAAACTAATTCACTACATTCCCTCTGTCACTATATACCTATATTATATTCTCAAAGTGTCAAAACAATTTACTTGAGATACAACACAATACTGTCAACTTATTGAAGTTTGAACAAGTAATAATGATACATGATGGTGCATTGCTAATGGTATCAACTAATTACACAAATTCCCTCTGTCACTATATACCTATATTATCTTTAGCTCATTACACAAATTTGAGCACATATATTATGGTGTTGTTTCATCCATCCTATATAGATACATCAAACTTGTCAATTCTTCTGCATAATAAGTGAGTCTTGTGCTCAGGGAACCAATTAGTATAACCTAATCAAGATTCCATCTGCTTTGTCTCACTATCTTGACGTACTTTGCTCAATCTCAAAGGTTTGTAAACAACTTCTTCTTCAATTACGTATGAGTTTCGAGGTTAATATCATATATTAATATCCTCTTCTAGACAAGATTGTAGTGTGTATTACTTGCAAATTTATATAAGCCATACTATCCCATTAGAGCTTATTTACAATGACATTCCTGCCTTTAGAATAAAGTATCCCACCATACTTACTATTATATTGTTACATATTCATATCATTTCATTTGAATTATATCTGACTTCAAGTCATCTTAGGGTATGTGATTATGAGTTTCACAGAGAAGGTCACAAATGCATCACAAAGCCAAGATATTTTCCTCCCTAAGGAACTTCATTATGAAATATATTGATTGACTCTCCCAACGATTGGTTATTTCTAAAGGGCTTCGCTCCTGGCCATGGAGATATAATACAAAAAACCAAAAAAAATTCACATTATGCACGATCCAGGATATTGGGTGATAATGATAATGATGCAAACCACTAGAAGATAATTAAACACAAAGATAATGATTTCTCATTCACTAGTGAAGAGAGAGGAGATCATATTAGTTGCAACTATACTTCATCCTCATGCAGATATTCAACACTAGTTTGTTGTTATGTGTTACTGAACCACTACAATATTCCAAAAAATCAATGACAGGATCAAGGGTTTTTTCTCACAATACTTTAGTTCATGATATTTTTCAATGACTTTCCCTTTGCAAGATATTTTAGGTCTACGAATTTAGAATATATTCACAGAGGAATTGTAGAATTGTACTGGTATAATGCACAAATTCAAGAGATAAAAAGTCATTTTTTTATCTTCAGAGTGTCCTACAAAACATAAACAAAAATCCAACAAATCTTGCAGATCAAAAACTTCCCAGAAACCCAAAACCCGATAGCCTTCTTGGCCATAGAGAAAATTCGCTCTTCTTCTATATATTTGGAGAGCGAAATCCATGTGCTTATGTGGTATTTGGAGGAGGGCTCATGAGGTCAAATGACCTATAGTTTTGGTGGGAAAAACGAATTCTGAAATTTCAAATTTGATTTTTTAAAAGGAACCAAAATTCCCAATTAAATGACGCCTGATTTTAACATTGATTTGAATTTAAATTTTGATGCCCTTTTTGAAATAATTTTTCCATAAAATATTTTAAAAAAAATCCTCCATTTTTTTTATTTGATCCTCATGGCTTCATGCCAAACAATTATTTAACTAACACTTCCACATCATCATGCCTCATTTGTCAAGCCAATTGAATGTTTCCATATCAGCAACTCTTTGGGGTTTTGAGCTACAAATTGGGTCTTCAACTTTGACTAAGCATATCTTCCAAATTGCGAGGGCTCATGAGATGCTCCACATATCAACAGAATCAAAATGATGAAGAGAATCCAATGGAAAGAGTCTCCAAGAAAAAATAATTGATCTACATCATCAGAATATGTGTCCATCATCCAGGAAACTAAACCCTATTGATAGGGTTCCATTCAAATGCATAATCTTAGTAATACTATACCATCCTAATTACCGGTATCATATCAATGACCTCCAACAATGCTTGACATCAATGACGAGATCTACATCTTGTACCTATCTGCAACTATTTCACTTACACCTGCTTTGATACCAATGATAACATAATCAACATTTTCTTCATGTGCTTGACATGTAATCCTTTGATAAATGTCAATTAATATTCTCATCTTCCTTGTATAAATTGAAATTGAAGCTAGCTTTACACTTAACTAAAGAACTAGATGAGGGGATAGTTGGTGGATTTGTAGCACTTGGAAATAAAATATTAGTGGGATGTTCATGATTAATAACATCGATAATTCCCCCATTCAAGATTGATTTTTACATCTCAAAATGGTATCTTTGATCATTGTAAACTCCCAATTCATAAAAAATCACATGTCTTGACACAACAATACTATTAGTGGGAGGATTATATAATTGTAAACCTTACTTTGTTCACTATATCCAACAAAAATGCATGGCTCACTTATTGGATCTAAATTTGTATCTCTTTTGATAAGCTACATGGACATAGGCTAAACAACCAACATTGTAAAAGACTAGTCGTAGGATTTTTTTTTCATACTAGCTTTTATAAAGAGTCATCATATCAAGTGCACTTGCAATACTTCGACTAAGAATGTATAAATATATAACAACTGTATCAACCCAAAGATAATTTCTTAAGCCCTCAGTTTGTGTCATTTCACTTTCCATTTCCACCACTATACTATTTTTCCTTTCAGCTACTCCATTTTGTCCCGATCTTAGATGATAAACTGTGTGATCCAAAAGTGCACTCACACTCGTTCTAAGAAGAGTTTAGTAGTGGCTTATGTTGTGATATTCTTCTTGCACGCCGCCATAATGTACATCTTTGAGAATCTGTCGATGACCACGAAAACACAGTTGTTTCCATGCTTAGTAGAAGGAAGGCATGACATGTAATCCATGGAGATGGATTCCCAAGGTCGAATATGGGTAGGTAGAGGAGTATAGAGGAATTTCTTCTTAATGGTCAGTTTGGAAATTGTGCAAGCAGTACAGGATCTGATGTACTTCCTGACATCCTGTCGAATGTTCGACCAATAGAAATACTTCTGTAGTACTGCCACTATTTTCTCGACCCCGAAATGTCGAGCGACCTGAATTTAGTGTGCTTCCCAAATCTTCTTGGCACGCTCGCTTGAAGGAACACAAAGGTGTCACAGGTGACATAGTAGTGCATACTAGAAGTGAAAATTTGGAACTTGTGTACCCTCCAAGAGTGTCTTATATGTGTGGTTGAATTCTGGATCACTCTTGTAGAGAAGTGGCCAATCAGAAGTCTCATGCCCACAAGAGTTAAGAACTGTGGTTAGCACCCCGGTCGGTGGTCGGCTGAGGCAATCTACAACATTATTGGTGCTCCCTTCTTGTACTTGATGTTCAAATGAAACTATTGTAGATATATGGACCGCTTCTGATGGCGATCGTTCTACAACTTCCCTTGTGTCTGTATGAACTACAGGGGTTGGTGGTCTGTGTGGATGACCGTTTCCTTCCCCAAAATAAAATATTTTCATTGTCAGTAAGCCTACATAATGGAATACATTTATGTCATAAATGGGATACTTGCAGATTTTGTCAGAAAGTGTCTCACTGTGATATGCCACTGGATGCCCCTGTTGACTATGAACTTCCCCTATAGCATAGTCAAAGGCATCTATCTCAATCGCAAATGGTTGTTTCAAGTGTGGTAATGTGAGCATTGGGGAAGAGCATAGGTGAGGTTTCAATTTTACGAACGCCTTCTATTGAGATTCCAACCAAAATAATTTTACTTTCGCTCCTCCCTTGGTGACTTGACTCAAGTGCCAAGTGATATGAGAGAATCCCAACATGAACCTGCGGTAAAAATTAGCAAGACCCAGAAAGCTGTGAAGCTCTGTTAGAGTGGTTGGGGTTGGCCAATACTGAATGACTTGGATTTTGGTTGGATACACATGCACCCCCAACTCATCAATAATGTATCTTAGATACTGAACCTGGGTCATGCCAAAAGTGCACTTCTCCAAATTGGCACACAAATTGTGTTAGCGAAGTGATTGGTGGACCTGTCAGATTTGGTGGAGTTTCTCTTCCCAATTTTGGCTGAATATTAGGATGTCATCCAAGTACACTACTACAAATGAGTTGGTGAATGGTCACAAGTTGTTGTCCATCACCCTCATGAAGTTTGTGGGAGAATTTTTCAACCCAAAAGGCATGACCAGCCATTTGAAAAGGCCCTCCTTAGCTTTGAAGGCAGTCTCCACACATCGGAGGGTTCGATTGGTACCTAGTGATACCTGGACTTCAAGTTGATATTGCTGAAATATTGGGCCCCTTCGAGTTGTTCTAGAAGGTCATCAATCTGTGGGATCGGGTACCTATTCTGGATAGTGATCTTGTTCAGCACCCGATAGTCAATACACAGTCTCCAAGTCCCATCCTTCTTCTACACCAACACGATCGGGCTCCCACTGGGCGATGAACTAGATCGGATGTGAAATTTTTGCAACAAATCCTAAATCTCCCTCTTGATTTCATCATTCTCCATAACAAGCACCGATAGATCAATCCATTGGGCAGAGACACACTTGGGGTCAAATCGTGCTTGATCTGATAGTGCAGAGGTACCGTTGTGGGTGAGGTGAAGATTTTCCCATACTCCACCACGATCTTGTCCATTTGATGTTGTCGTGCAGAGGAAACTTGTCTGGAGGTCGTGGCCACATTATTCTTCTTGCCCTCAGGCCGGATCATCAGGAAAAAAAATTTCCTGGTTTTGGAAATGAGCTTATTGCATTTTTTTTCAGTAACCAAAAATATAGTGGTAGGCGATGGTACCTCTGGTATCCTGTACAACTTATTGCCCAAAGAAACAATAAAAATGCAAGGCTAGGACTCATACACAGCATGTCGCTTCCACAAGTATGGTTGGCCTAATAATACATAACAAACATCAAGAGGGGAAATGTCACATAATACCCCATCTGTGAAGGGCTTGATGTTGTAGGGAAGGTGGCACTGCTGGCTAACATGGAGATCTCATCCTTGGTGAAGCTACCTAATGGTGTAAGCTTGTGGGTGTGATGTGGTCGGCAAGCCCAACTGCTTCACGACCTTTACTGAAATGAGGTTATTTTGGCTCCCACTGTCGATAATGAAATGAAGCAGGGAACCCTTTACCCACATCTAGGAGTGGAAGAGATGCTCCTCCTCCTCAGGATCTTCTGGTTCCTCCTTCTCAATCTTCATGGTAGAAATGGTGGCATTGGGCTCTGCATCGATAATCTACTTCCCTTTGTTATTCCCCTTTTCGAGATCTGATTCAGAGTCAGAGAATGCATATGATTCAGAAGCCTTCATCTCGGCCACCAGTGACTGCTTGACCCGACACTCACTTGTGTTGTGAGTGTAGCTCTTATGGAACTCACACCACTTTTCTGTGTCCTTTTTCGGCTTCGCGGTGTTGTTATTTTCTTGCGGCTTTGGCAGGTTGTATTGGGCTTCCATGCCTTAGCTTTGTCCTTTGTTCTGTAGTTTGGGGACACCTTTCCCTTGCTTTTGATTCGCAGATCCAAAGTCTCGCTTCTTCTATTTGAATTTCTGCTCAATCTTAGTAGAATATCGGTATGTCGTACCAAGCGAGGAGATGTCGAGGAACTCCATTTCCTCCTGAATGTATCTATGTAGACAATTGCGGTACTTCAACACCAAATGTTTCTCCAAATCTTTGATACCCAAATTTGTGCACAGGGTATGGAACATATTCGTCAACTCATGCACATGTTGATCCCTTTGTTGTCGCAGCGTAGTCCATTGTATGTAATTGTCCTCATAGCTCCCCATGGGATAATATTATAACTTGATGGCATCTCGGAAAGAATTCCAAGTGGGTACGGCTGAGAACAGAGAGGTTTCCCCCTCATCCTTTTTCTCACAGTAGGTTTCCCACCTGTCCTTGGCATGGGGGGTGACTTTGAGGATTGCAAAAATAATCTTCTCCCGGTCGGAAAAGTCATGAACTGAGAAATATCCTTCTAATAGATTCAACCATCTATCTACAATGTATGCATCTATTTGGCCCTCATATATGGGAATGTCAAATTTTACTTGTACCTTAAAAGGAGTTGCATCTCCAGAGTGGCTGATGGATGCAGATGCACTGTCGGTGGGCAATCGTTGAAGGACCTTGACAAAGTTATTCATCATCGCGTTCCTTTATTTTTCGAGGGCCTCCTCGAGCAATATTTTTATAGGATCTCCTACTCCCTCATCTTTCTTTTCGTCCACCATGGGCGGTCGTCGGGGTTTGCGAGGTTGATATTGGAAAGGTTCAACTAGATCAAACCCTAAGACCTTATACCCCGACCTTGTTGGGGACATGCAAAGAAAGATCGAGAAAGAGTAGATCGCTTGGATACCGCCGATCCAAATTTCTGTAGGAACGCAACATAATACACATATAACCCATAAATAGAAAGATGCAACGGAAATAACACTTCATTTCATTAATATCAAAGAACTGAAATTTGTTTACATACCGAATGGAAATAAACTAGCTAGGGCACTGGTAGCTTATCTCTGAGTAGAGATGTGGTTTTTGCTTGCAGCACTAGTAGAGTTTTTCTTCTCATGTTGATATATCTCAAGGTCTAGCATAACAAGCTTATTTATATAAATTTCTATTTACAAGATGCTTTAGTTAGATGAGGTCTTAGTAACCTCAAGACTTTAAAGTTATGTTACTAGTCTGGTTTTCCTACGGGCATAGCAGTAGAAGAAAAAATTTGGTTTGTGTAATCCTCATTAGTTGTAATGCAAAGTGTGTAACTTCAAATAAAAAGTATCTCAATTTTTATATCTACTTAGAGAAAAAGAAAGTAATTTGAATTTTTTCTTTTTAATATTTTCACATTCCATTCGGAGGTGTAATTTATTCCAGTCTTAATATGGAGTTTATATATAATATTTAAAAATGTTGATATCTAAAAAAGTTTAATGTGGATCATAAATCAAATATTTTTATATGCATGATGAATAAAAGATCTTAACATCAACTAGCATGTGTGTGTGTGTGTGTGTGGGTGTTTTAAACTGTATGTTTTCTTTAAATATCAACTATGTATATATTTCTTTCAATATCAACTATGTACATATTTATGTTGATAGGCTTGTCTATGGTAGGGATTATTTCAATATCAACTATGTATATATTTATGTCGATAAACTTGTATATGGTAGGGATTATCTTCCACCAAATATTTTATAATATTCTTAGTACTATACACAAATTAAAGGTTGAGATTTATCTACAAAGTAGTTATGCCATTATTTTTCCTTTTAATTAAATTATTAATTAAAAAGACTATCATATAAAATGTATATTGGGGGGGGGGGGGGGGGGTTTTATATATATATATATATATATATATATAATTTAATCAATTTTTATAGTTTTTTAAATTTTAAAATTGTAAAATGTATCAAGAAATAAATATTTTTATCTTTATTATGGATTGATACATCTAAACAACCCCCTCGATAATGAAAACTTTTTTTGAGCAATTTTTGGAATTTTGATAGCATACTTCAAAGGCATTGTAGGATAAGAAATTTATCACTCACACTTTATCAATCAAAGTAACATACTCCATAAATGAAAATGAATGTAATTATTAATATGATCGCAGTAAAAGAAATTTTTGAAATCCAATCCTTTCCAACAAAGAAGTGACCGTCAGGGCTGCTATGAACGCATTATATGTAATTTTTTTTTTGTTAATAAAAATAGCACGAATTTTTCAATGAAAAAAAGCATAAAACAATAGTTCCAAGAAAGGAGCTTCCTGAATAAAAATATGTGGTAGCCAAAAAATTTAGAAAACAAAGGAAAAACACCATTGGAGGCGTAAATGGCAATAGTTTCAAGAAAGGAGTCCCCTAAATGAAAATATGCGGTAGGCATAAAACAAAGAAGATTAGAAGAGTTTTATGTAAACATAAATCATGATATTATATATGAAGTCTGGAATTTTTGAATAAATGGATGTTCTCATCCTCAATGTATTAAAATAGTAAGAATTTTCAGCTTAAACTAACCACATTGTTGGCATGGAGGCGCACAGAGATCCCATTCTCAAAGGGAATTGTCAAAACGAGCTTTGGCTAAATTTTTTAACAAAAATTCTTGATCAAGAGTTTAATAGATTCTCGAGCAAGGGTTTGAAAGATTCTCAGCTAAAATTTTAATAAATTCTTAGATTGGTCCTTAAGGCTTTGACATCACAAACGATTGTCAGGCACATAGAGGAGTATATAATAAACATTTTATTGTCAAACATTAAGAGATGAGAATTTTTTTACTGGACTATATCCAATCCAACCTCAACTGAAAGATGGCCTAAAACATCAAAATTTAAGAGCAATGCTAAAAAACACTTCCCAAAAAAAGGGGTCATGAGTACAAACAAGAAGACAAACAGGGTCATGAGTACCCACCGGCATGGATACCCACATTTGTGCAAGTCTAATATTTGGTAACAAAAATAAGTATGGAATCCATGCGAACACCAACTGATATCTTAATTTCAATTTCGTTTTTTAGGTATGGTGATTTTCATGTACTTATTTCAAAATAAGTTTATTGTTTCTCCTGTGAAATTTTGTGCATTTTGATTCTGTAATTTTTTTCAATTCAAGGACAAATTCTTAGAAAGCTATAATATTCCCTTTCTTGATTGGGTCAAAGTGGACGAAAACAATCCATGGTATTATTGTAGTATTTTCCCATGGTATTTGTTGACAGTTTTCAAGGAAAAATAATAAAATAAGGTCCATCAAGCCTATAAAGGGAGATAGAAGCGAGGCATTTAGACGCATTCTGGTTTTGTCTATCTTATTTTGTTTGGGTTGAGAACTTGGCATGGCCAGTTCTAACATTGATCTCGGGATGAAAAACCCGTGGTGAATTTGTCTGGTGGATCCATCCAGGGTCCACGATTGTGCTTCGGTGTTTGTTTTTTGTTTTAAGGAGCAGCCAAGCATGCCATGTGCAGGAGCTCAAATTTATTGTATGGGCATGTATTCTATTTTCAGCTAATAATATAAATAAAAAGCTGCATTTCCAGATCCCGTCTATGTTCATGGTTTTTACTTAATGTAATTTTTAATGAGAACATTAGAAATGTGCTAGATCTGACTAAATTATTAATTTTTGGGATCTTATAGTGGTGTTAGAGCTGTGCATCTTGCCAGCCTGAGGGTTTTATGCAAGAAACTTCGATGGGATTTATTCTCACCCTAGCAGACATCCTGATCTTCGGTGGTATTGAGTATCACCCTAGTTGGTTTTATTTTTTAGTTGATTGAAAGAAGAATTTGTGCATTGCAAAAGGAGCATAAATTGATCTAACCTGATCCGATCTTTTGGACAGTCAAGGAGGAGGATTGGTTCAGCCAGCAAAATTGAGAACGAAATTGAATTTTACTTAATCAAGAGATTTATTTGGAGCGTGAAAGTTGGTAAATGGACTTGGCTCAAAATTTTAAGCCATGTTTATAGTTTTGAAAATTATGAGAGGGGTTGATTTTTTTTTTTTAAGGGTTTGATTTATAAAGAAAAGGGAAGGAACAGAAAGTTGAGTTTAGTTTGGGAGCTGTAAGGAATATTAAATTAAAAAAAACAAAAAACAAAAAAAAAACAAAAAAAAAACCTGTGATACAATGTTGTTGAGCATATTCCTTCCTAGTGCTTCATTTCGGGGCCTGCTAAAGTCTGCCATCATGAGATGAGTTTACACATACATTGAAATCAGAATATTGTCTTGTGCAAAAGGGAACATGTATTTGGGCAACATATCTATAAATCAAGTGTTGAAATATTATTTCAAGAGGTTGTGTTATTTATATGCTTTTGCTGGCACCAACTTAACCTAGTTTCATTAGGGCCAAAATCAAAATGTGAGAAGGCAAAATACATTTTTGTATGTTTCTTTGTCTTGCTATGTGAAGATGGATCATCTTCAAGGAATTTTTAAAAACAACCAGAAAATCCTTGATGTACTAGTGAGGTTATATGGTCCTTTAAGTAGCCATATATCCATAGACCAAAATGATAATCAAAGCAAGAACAAAATCTGCAGCAAGAGTGAACTAAGGAGGAGAGGACTATGCTTTATCTGCAAGGGACCTTGGGCCCTTAACCTTTCCTGTCCAGGTGATAAGAATAAGGCAACAAAGACAGAACAAGAGGAGATTACTTCAAATCATGGGGAGTCTTTTGTAAATGGGTTTATTGATATTCAGGATGGTGAGCAACATCGTGACATTATTCAGGGAGACTTGCAGGATGACAAACATTTGGAAGTGCATGAGGAAATTCTACCTAATGCCATTGATGAGTTCGATTCCTATACAATGGATTTCGTAGATCCCCAGGGGAATATCCATGAATAATATGAACAATCAAGTATAGATAATATTCCACCAATGCATATATGTTCGACAATTGAAAGGGATGAACAGATTGTCTCCACAGATGAAGGAGACTTGGGATATTTGAGTGAGGATCCAGCCATAGTGAAACAACATGATGAGTATGATCACGAGGAGAAACATGACCAACATAATGTGAAAAATGGACCATTCCTAGAGAGTTGGTAAAAGGCTCAAGTTTAAGATGTGGTCGTTAGGCATCGAGTGCAAATAGATACAAAGACAGTCAGCACGGCACTAGAATTGCTATTATAGGACTTTTGAGAAAGGATCAAGCATTTCAAGACAGATCTTATCTTGTTGAAGTAGAAAGTCTGGAAAGTCCAAGACACTACCTTACAGGAGAACAGAAAAATTGAGGAACTCATACGGGTATGTGTCGAACCAAAGACCAAGTTGTATAGTGTTGAGGAACGACTCAAATCCCTCATAAGACAGCAAGAGGAGTACGATTTGGAGTTCCAGAGCAGCCGTCTATAGGAGTACATAGATAAGTCTTGCAACACTACCAAAAACCCACCTTTATACATTGGGAAGAGAAGGGAATAGTTCTCCAACTTCATCATGTTGGGTAACCAATAGAGAAGCATGAATTGAGCATCAAACAACATCAACATAATAGATTTGTAGATACTCTTCCCTCCCCAAGTATGGATTGGCGAGAGATTATGAGTTGGTATTCTATTGATGGGTTGATTCTTTGGAGGATATTCACAGCCAAGGTCATATTGCAGCTTGGGCCCTTTTGCACGGGCAGTGATGGAGGGCTGAAATGGTACCATAACCCACAGGTCCCAGGATTTAGGTGGCTTTGGGATCCAGGATAATCCATTGGGGGAAAGATTGGCCAAAGGATTGTTTGGGATCCAGGTAAATCTATTGAGGTTGGATTGGTCAGAGGATTTTTTAGGATCCAGGTATCGAAGTATCCATTTAGGACCATTCAACATGGAGGGTTGGAACAATACATCAGGTTGTATGGGATCCTGATATCAATGTACAAATGCTTCTGTTGTGGATAGAAGTAGATCGTTTGAGGACAAGCAATATTTGGGCGAGGGGATTTGTAATATTCCCTTTCTTGATTTGGTCAAAGTGGACGAAAACGATCCATGGTATTATCGTGGTATTTTCCCATGGTATTTGTTGACGGTTTCCAAGGAAAAATAATAAAATAAGGTCCATCAAGCCTATAAAAGGAGATAGAAGGGAGGCATTTAGATGCATTCTGGTTTTATCTATCTTATTGTGTTTGGGTTGAGAACTTGGCATGGGCAGTTCTAACATTGATCCTAGGATAAAAACCCCATGGTGAATTTGTTTGGTGGATCCATCCAGGGTCCACGATTATGCTTTAGTGTTTGTTTTCTGTTTTAAGGAGCAGCCAAGCATGCCATGTGCAGGAGCTCAAATTTATTGCATGGGCATGTTTTCTATTTTCAACTAATAATATAAAATAAATGGTTGCATTTCCAAATCCTATCTATATTCATGTTTTTTACTGAATGTAATTTTATTGAGAACACTAGAATGTGCTAGATGTGACTAAATTATTAAGGTTTTGGATCTTACAGTCTGTAAGATCCCAAACCTTAATAATTTAGTCAGATCTAACACATTTCTAATGTTCTCAATAAAAATTACATTTAGTAAAAACCATGAACATAGATGAGATCTGGAAATGCAGCCTTTTATTTATATTATTAGCTGAAAATAGAATACATGTCCATACAATAAAATTGAGCTCCTGCATATGGCATGCTTGGCTACTCCTTAAAACATAAAATAAACATTGAAGCACAATCGTGGACCCTGGATGGATCCACCGAACAAATTCACCACTAGGTTTTCATCTCGGGATCAATGTTAGAACTGGCCAGGCCAAGTTCTCAACCCAAACACAATAAGATAGATAAAACCAGAATGAATCTAAATTCCTAGCTTCTCTCCCCTTTTGTAGGCTTGATGGACTTTCTAGAGACCTTATTTTATTATTTTTCTCAGAAACCAACAACAAATACCATGCGTCAATACAATGGGAAAATACCATGGTAAGTACCATGGATTGATTATATCCACTTTGACTGGATCAAGAAAGGGAATATTACAAATCCTCCCTCCCAAAGATTTCTTGTCCTCAAGTGATCCACTTCTATCCACAACAAAAGCATTTGTACATTGATACCCGGATCCTATACAATCCGATGTGCCCTCCATGTTGAATGGTCCTGAATGGATCCTTCGATAACTGGATCCCAAACAATCCTTTGACCAATCCTTTCCTCAATGGATTCTCCTGGATCCCAATACCACCTAAATCCTAGGACCTGTGGGTTATGGTACCATTTCAACTCTCCATCGTTGCCTACACCAAATGGTCCAAGCTGTAATTTTCCCTTGGCTATGGGTATCCTCCAAATAATCAACCCATCAATAGAATGCCAACTCATAATATCTCGCCAATCCATACTTGCAAAAGAATGAATATCTGCAATTCTACTATGTTGATGTTGTTCGATGCTCGATTCATGCTTCTACTTGGTTACCCAACATGATGTATTTGGAGAACTTTGCCCTGTTCTTCTCAATGTATAAAGGTGGGTTGTTGGTGTTGCAAGCCTTATCTATGTATTCCTGTAGAGCGCTGTTATGGAACTCCCAATTGTACTCCTCATGCGGCCTTGTGAGGGACTTGAGTTGTTCCTCATTACTAGATAGATTAATCGATGATTTGTCACATTTCCCTATGAGTTCCTCAGTTTTTCTGTTTTCTTGTAAGACAATGTCTCAGACTGTCTAGATTCTTTGCTTCAAAAACATAAGATCTGCCTTGAAATGCATGATCCTCTCTTGAAAGTCTTTCACTAGAAATTCTAGTGCCCTGCTGAATGTCTCTGCATTTGACTGCACTGGATGCCCTACGACCACTGCTTAAACTTGAATATTTTATTGGACCTTTAGAAATGACTCATCCTACATGATCATGCTCATCATATCGGTGTATTACTACTGGTTCCTCATATGATTCTCCTTGGGTGTATTCATCCTGGACCTCTTCACATGTGAGGATCAATTGTCCATCCTCTCTGGTTGTCAAACATGGATGTATTGGTGGACTGTTATCTATACCCAATTTCCCATACTCTTTATGGATGTCCTCTGTTGTATTTATAGATTCAACTACCACATCATCAGGAGGAATTGCATATTTCCTTTTGTCATGTACTTTTTCAAGTTGACTAATCAGCTTGTCCTGCAAGTTTCTCTGAAGAGCCTGGTGTTGCTGCTCACCATTTGTACTTGACTGCTTAGATCCTTCATAGTTCCTCTCCTAAAAACCAAAAAACTCATCTATGGATGAATCCCCATGATCTGAATAAGTCTCTAATTTTTCTATCCTTGTCGCATCCTTATCATCTGGACATGAATGGTCAAGTGCCCAAATTCCCTTGCATACAAAGCATAAGCCTTTCCTCCTTAGTTCATTCTTGTTGTCTCCGCAAATCTTTGTTAGTTCCTCCTTCGTTAAAAGAGACTAAGGCACCCCTCATATGGACAAGTTGGCAAGTTATTATGTGTTTTAATTTAAAATTAAATGGCACCAAACCACAAAGCCTCATAAATGGCAGTAACTTATATTTGTGTATTTTTCAGGTTGGTGTCCGCATCATGAAGTAGTATAAAAACATTATATTCTAGTGGGGCACATCCTTAGGAATGGGCAAGTTGTCCCTTATGTTTCCATCATCTGAGGGAAGGAGGGGCATCTAAAAAAATCCCTTGCTAAGGACATTTCTTGTCTTTAAGAGAATTCCAGGTTGTCCCTCAATGGGACTTGGTATGCCTGAACATCACTTGACATCATTAGGGACAATTAGGCATCCATATCACTGTTGAATAATATTTTTCAATTTACATAATTTTTTCATCAATTTCTAACTTGTATATCGATAAGGGATTCACTTATTCTCTAATAAATGAATAAGTTGTGTAATAGATTGCTAATGTTGTTTAATTTACAATATTTTATTATATTGAGACGTGACGGGTAGTCCAGTTGGTTGAATACCCCATGCCAAGTATTTGGTCCTCTATCATGATGCATGTGTTAAATTCTCCCTTGTTCCATCAGGGTCATAACAAGATCTAGCATTCTAGTATAAAACTATCATGTTCTAGTTCTAGTTCTGGCCAGATTTCAAAACATTGAACATGACCCAATTTTAAAAGAGCTCTCTTGAATGTTTTAGAATCAGTCAAAGGAAAACATGAAAAAAAGGAATGAAACCAGACCCAACACCTAATATGATTAGACATTAAAGTAACAAATAATGGAAACATATAAAGCTTAAAATAAAATTATAATAAAAATATTAGTATGAAATAAAAACAAGAGGTAGGCAAGGTAATATTTCAACTTTCAATAATCTTATTAGATGACTAAATAGTTATGTTGCACATTGCCTCCAAATGACTAATGACATTTATTTTATGGTAATTTTAGTCCATCATGCTTCATAGTTATAAATAATAGTCCCATGATGATTTTCATCATCACCTTTCATCTTAGTTGTCACACAAAAATGTAAGTAATAAATTATTATTACATATACGGTGTTTAGTTAAACGTAGAAATTTTAGTTCTACATAGTTTAATTATTTAGGCTTTTATCATTTTTTTCTTATATTATTAACAAATATATGAACAATGATTTAACACTTGCATCTTCATTCTCTTCATATCCCTCAGAAGACCTCTGTGGTTATAAATTCCTATGACAATAGTAAACCTATTATTAATATGTGATCATTGAAAGACAATGCAAATGTTTAGATAATAAGCCATAAAAATGGAAGAAAATTACCATCCAGATAATAACTTCTTTTAGATTCACTCATTGGTGCAAGTCATACATAATGAGATAATAGTCAATATCCAATGCAACCCGAGTTCCAACTATGTTATTAGTGAGCTGAAGAGAAAGAAATACCAAAATGTGAAATAAAATAATAGTAATAGTTAGGTGTGCACACACATAAGAAATAAATGAATAGTAAATTATTTATCTTTAGATTCTACCAAAGTTAGTCAGAACAATGGCTTAGTAGCATATTAATCGCTTAAAAAAGAGAAAAAACAGTTAGTAGATAAAGTATAGAGGGTACACAAGAGTTGCAATGGTCAAAGCACACCTTGTTATTGTCATCAAAGTGGCAATGCAAATAGAAACAAGAAAAATAAAGACAATAATAATTACATTCATGGAACAGTTCATCTTTACTCATAGGATACAAAATATAAAAATGTGATGAGATTTCATTTATGTCACCAACTCGAGACATCAAATACAAGATAATTTTCTAATTTGTTTAATACTATAGTAAAAAAACATAGACACACACTTTATTTGAACTTTGTATATAATGGCTATATGCATTACATGACTATTCCAACACTACCCATTAATGGTCACAAAACCAACATACAACCCCACCTAAAGACCAGGAAAACTGAGCTAATACTAGAGCCATGGTACCATGCATGTCCAACCTGAAACTGCTCTGTATACATGATGATTTGTTCATGCCATGTACTTCTCCACAATACCCTTCACCTTTGTCTCGTACATAACCCACACAAACAAATGTGCCACGTAGAACAATTCTAACCTTTTATCATACTACAATCATTCAATGTACCTTCTTGTGATGGTCAATATCCAATCAATTGTGACTGCTCCTTGGGGACTATGCAACCACAAGTGCTGATTTCATCTCGAGAGGTGCAAAACATAAATTCCTCTCCTTAGTGATTATTTTCATCCTTTGCGGAATTAGATTTGATTTTTTTGGGCTAAATCCCTATTTAGCTCCTCATAATCCCAACTTAGATTTTATTTTTTTGAGCTATATCCCTCTTTATCTTTTTAAAATCCATCTTATAGTGAGATTTTGGCATTATGATGTATGTGTTGTCCTTGATGGAAACCTACTTGATGGGTTTTCCTTGATGGAAACCCACTTGTAGCAGGATAAGTATGTGTTGACATGATGGTATCAGGATGAGTATATATGCCAGTTCATATGTGACGGAGAAAGAAATACCAGTCAGAGATAGAGGAATGATGAAGGTAAATTTTGAGAAAGTATATGCCAGTTCTGTGAAACAAAGCTGTGTACACACGCAAGAGAAGTCGTGTATACAGAGGTTTTGTGAAGCAAAGCTGTGTACACATGCAATAGAAGTCGTGTATACACCGGTTTTGTGAATAAAATCCATGTACACTCATAGGTATGATGAAGAGAAGTAGTGTATACACAGGTTCAATGAAGCAAAGTCACATACACACACGATTATGAAGAAGAAAATGAGCGTACAGTTTGTGCACTATGGTTTACTAAATACCAAGGGTCCTTACCATGGTGTTAGCCCATAGCAATGAGCATGTAAACGAAGATTTGATCACTTCAAAGAATACCATTGGAATTAGTGTTGTTTTGACCCATGATATTGTCTGGGGCCTATGTTATATAAGGAGATGAAGATCCATGTGTTTTTGGGTGTGCATATGAGAGGGTGATTGATGAATACTTCGATCTAAAGTATGATTGCATGGTATGGGTTATTAATGAGTGGATGATCTAAAATAAGTATGCACCTAGTAATATAATGATGGATCAAGATCATTAAACTTGAAATGACTATGTATTGTATGATCTACTTATAGGTTTATTAGATCTGTGGTATGACGCATATTTATTACTATGTATGTCATGATCTGGGTATGTTTGTAGTTTTGAAGGACATCGCAACTATGAGTTGGTAATTGCAGATATATACGCAAGTTTTCCTCCGGTAAGGCACATACATACGCAAATACTCTTTGATTAGCAGCGTATCAATTCTACAATATGGGAAAATCTGTACGCGGGTTTTATTCTTGAAAAGTGTGTATACACACGGTAATGGTTTATGATAATAATGTATAAAAGCTAGGGTTTATGCTGAAGGATATGTTTGATAAACCTAATCAGTCTTGATATGTTTCTATTGTCTGTCAATGAAGTCTTCATGTTGATCTGGGGTTGATAGTGATGTCTTGATTATTGATGATGCTACTAGCTGTATGTGATTGAAGAGAAGTGGTTGGTTGTTTGATTCAATGATTCAGTAATTAGTTGAATGATTTGGTACAATGATAAATTTTAGTTTTGATATATGGTATTGGGCTTAAATGATGGTAGTGGTTCAAGTCTGAAAATTTAATGAAAAGTGGCCTACAGGTTGTAATATGTTGAAGCAAGTGGATACAATGTCAAAATTAATGAAACATGGTCCACAATGGTATTGGGGTTGGAGCCTTTAGTAAGGAAGTTGAAGCTTCCTGCTAGTAATAGCTGGTGATCAGATCAGGGGTTTGTGTAGAAATTATATAACTTATGTGTTATATGTCCAATATTCTCCTGATATCACACTATTTTAACTTCATGCAAAATACAGAGTCTATTCCATCATTGATCATTTACGGAAATTAAATCAAGATTGCAATGCACACATGAAATAATAAAAATTCACACACATTAACACAATTTTTTAACGGGAAAGCCTGAAGCTGAAAACCCCAACTATTTGTATATAATATATGTCATAGAGATCTTGTAACAATCCTCATACAAAGCTGATCATATCAAGCTCTCGGTACAATACAATCGCTACACACTAATCAGGCCCGATATTGCAAATCCATGCACCGATCTTTTCCATCTGCTAGCCTGCCTCTATTGCGCAATCCCTACTGAAGAATGGCTCTGAATGAACTCGAATTTCTGCAGCCTTGCTCACGCAGTCCTCATTGGCATCTCCAATGAATGTGTGGTGCAAACAATGCAACACTATAATCACAACTGATAGTCACACTTTCTCTTTCACCTATCTCTCCACTGGTCTCCACTGAAACTGCCATGCACTGTAGTTAACTGATGTATTCTTCAGTTGATTAATGAGTTATTATTTAGTGAATTAATTAACTAATTAATTCACACCACTCTCACTAGTGTATCAATCAGTTAGGCTAGATACAACTAGCTCAACTGAGTCTAACTGAGTTAAACTAAATACAACTCCACCAACTACTTCTATAACTCCACCAAACTCTGTCACATGAGTTCTAACTGAAGTCCTCATGCATTAGCTCCAGTAAACCCTCGGGAATAGCGTAATTCCTTCTGTCAGTTGTTGTGCCACATATGTGCACTTAACTGAAGTGCTCCAAGAGAATAAGATAATGTTTAGAGTCAAAATATTATTAAGAGCTAATAATATTCGACATATCTATTTTTAGACTGGAAATATAAAAATAGATTCTGCCCAATATGTCTAAAAATATAAGTCCATCTATTTTTCCGACTTGACCAATAATCCACAAGTACTATCCTACAACTCATAGAATATGATCGACATGTCTAAAAATAGACTTTGTGCCAAAAATCCCTTTGTGTAGAATGCTACTTTAGTTTAGGTGATTATTTTCCAACTAGGATCAAGGATGATGTTTCAGGATGCCTCCTTCACTGTTTCTTGTTGCAAACTTCAACACTCCCTCTCAACAAGAAAGGAATGTCTTTGCATGCGACATACAACTCCATGCATTCGCCCTGCAACCTTTGCAAGTGCTACACTAAACTCATTGCATCTACTCTGCCAACTCTTCCAAAAGTTTGAAAGGCTCAAAAAAATCAATCAGTCTTAATGCATATATCATCAAATTCTTCGACCTGGCCCCAGGTACCAACTACACATGTCTTCAAGAACCACTACCTTGTTGAAACTACTTGCACCCATGCACTGCGCACTTCTTGTCAGCTTCTGACAGCGTTCCGATTATGCGTCTTGTCACTTTGATATGCACAGCATCGGCTGGCCAAGTCATCTTCTTTGTATGTGGGCACCTCGTAGCTAGGTTCAATTCATGAGATCCACACCATCTCCATGAATCCTGCCCAGAAATCTCCTCTTGGGATTACTCATGCATGTCGCCCCACCTCTCACTTGGTGGTATAGCTGCATGCACTCCCTCTACCCATCTGGCACAAAATTTATCTGCATAAGTGGTTGCTCCCACTCCATGATCCTCATCTTGTGGCTGCTCCACATCCTGAGGTTTACTCTTACCTACATGCAAATCCGGCTCCCTCTCAAGCTTCAATTGCATGTCTTTCTTGCACTTCCCAACGGTAGGAAGCTCCGTAGAAATCCCATCTACTTCAAGTCTGTAGAGATTCTTCGCTCGAAACCCAACCCTCTTGACTTGTCCTATTGCTTTGTACCGAAGGAAAACTTTTCCTTCACTAAAGACAACATCATACCCTTTATCCTCTAACATTGTGACTAAGATTAAATTCTTCTTCCCAAGCACGGAACATGCACACCACATCTTGTAAAGAATGATTTTACACGACTCCCTGCGAGTATTAATGGTACCAATACAGTCGCATTGTATTGTCCATTTTCGTCCAAATCAACATGCAACTGGAGATATTTCTCCACCAAGTTACTGAAAAGGTTCACATCTCCCGTCATGTGAAAGGAAGCACCACTATCAAAGTACCACCCTGATCCCAATGCACTAGACACCATGCATGTGATCAATGAGAAGTCAAGCTCAAATTGCGAGGCAAGAGCCTCACCAGCTACAGCTCCAGCAACCTGCTTGTTCTTCTTCTTCTGTGGATAATTTGTGGCGAAATGCCCATGTTTGTGACAGTGAAAACACTTCACTTTGGACATGTCACACTCTTTGCCATCTTCACCGGCCTCAGATATAGAATGGAATTTCTTCCCCTTCTTCTTCTTTGCCTTGGCAACCAAAGCGCAATCCTCTTCATCATCATGCTTCGATGAAGATCCATCCTTGGTACTTTTCCTTATAACCTCCTTTTGCCTGAAGATCCTGTCACTGCCGCTCCCCATCTGTCGGGAGAGCCAAGCTCACTAATTATTCTTCATCAAAACTGACTCCTACACTTCTAAGTTCATCCCTACATTGGACAGACTTTGTCATGTATACCAGAATAATGTCATTCTTCTCCATTTTTATTTTTTTGAGCTTGTCTTTAAGTGCCAACTTCCTCTAGTCACTTCTGCTTTGGAACAAGTCTGTCAAAGCCTTCCACATTAAGAATGGAGTGGCTTTCCCATGAAGGCTGGACACAATGTGGTCCTTCAAACCTTCCAACATAATCCTTCGACACTTTGCTACCTTCTTTTTCCATTCTTCAAGTGCGGCTGTATCGCTAGAAGCAGGCTTCGGAATATCAACATCTATGAACTCATTCAACCCATTATCATCCAGCACTGCCTCCATCTTGTCCTTCCATGCAATATAATTCGAGCTCCCATCAATGGCATACTCCAATCACAATCCGTTGAAATACATTTAAATGAATGCTAGACTTCAACACCAAGAAAACACTACAGCAAATTCGAATTCCACCAGCACAGAACTCAACTGCTTCAATAATTGCAATCTCCTCCAATGATCAATACAACTCTGATACCATGTAGAAATTATATAACTTATGTGTTATATGTCCAAGATTATCCTGATCTCACACTATTTTAACTTCATGCAAAATACGAAATCTATTCCACCATTGATCATTTGCGGAAATTAAATCAAGATTG
The DNA here is from genome assembly GCA_034641835.2 of Pinus albicaulis. Lineage (NCBI taxonomy): Eukaryota > Viridiplantae > Streptophyta > Pinopsida > Pinales > Pinaceae > Pinus > Pinus albicaulis. The sequence goes on from CM076582.1 coordinate 738,541,848, forward strand.
CAATGCACACATGAAACAATAAAAATTCACACATATGAACAGAGTTGTTTAACGGAAAAGCCTAAAGATGAAAACCCCAACTATATGTATATAATATATGTCATGGAGATCATGTAACAATCCTCATACAAAGCTAATCATATCAAGCTCTTAGTACAATACAATCGCTACACACTAATCAGGCCCGATCTTGCAAATCCATGCACCAATCTTTGCCACACCTTTGCTTTGCCTCTACTCATAATCCTTTCTTGAAGAATGGCTCTAAATGAACTGAATTTCTCCATCCTTGCTCATGAAATACTCATTGGCATCTCGATGAATGTGTGGTGATAAACAATGCAACACTATATTCACAAGTGATAGTCACACTTGCTCTTTCCACTATCTCTCCATTGGTCTCCTTTAGCGCCATGCAACATGGTTAAGCGATGTATTCTTTAGTTTATTAATGAGTTATTATTTAGAATAAATTAACTAATTAATTCACCACTCTCACTAGTGTATCAATCGAGTTAGACTAGATACAACTAGCTTAAGCTGAGTCCTAGCGGGAGTTAAACTAAATACAACTCCACCAACTACTTCTCCAACTCCACCAAACTCTATCACATGAGTTCTAACTGAAGTCCTCCATGCATTAGCTCCAATAAATGCTCAAGAATAGCGTAATTCCTTCTGTCAGCTGTTGTGCCACATATTTTCACTTAACTGAAGTGCTCCAAGAGAATAAGATAATGTTTAGAGTCCAAATATTATTAAGAGCTAATAATATTAGACATATCTATTTTTAGACTGGCAGTCTAAAAATAGACTCCGCCCAATTTGTCTAAAAATAGAAGTCCATCTATTTTTCCAACTTGACCAACCATCCACAAATAGCATCCTGCAACTCATAGAATATGATGACATGTCTAAAAATAGACATAGTCTAAAAATATACTTTGCACCAAAAATCACCTGTGTGGGCCCCACCTAGCTTAGGTGATTATTTTCCAACTAGGATCAAGGATGATGTTTCAGGATGCCTCCTTCACTGTTTCTTGTTGCAATCTTCAAAATTTTGGAGCTCCCTTCCAGTGGGTGCTGGTAAATGAGATCAGGGGATTGCTGCTCCCTTCCAGTGGTTGCTAGAGAATGAGTGAAGGTTGTAGGCTTCTATAGGTGGGTGCCTACATGTTGGTATGAGTCTGTGCCAGTACAAGATTGTAAGAAGTTTTCACAAATTGAAGACAAAGATGACAACAATGGTGGTTTTCTCCCACATTTGGTTTCCACCTTAAATACTGGTGTTCATGTGTGTTTCTTATGTGTGATGCTTTATTTTTTTCTTACTGAACATGTTTACTTCTTATCAAATTTCTGATGAATCATTGATGCACTAGTTTAAGTTAAAAAAATTAGGAATTAAATGAAATATAAGCTCACTAAATATACTCTAGTTGTATGCATAACAATCGTGTACTTACGCAAGTTTACTTCAGTAAAGTCGTGTACATAAATTATAGTAAGAAAAGTTAAAGTTAAGTGAGTTTTAAAATATTGATTCACCCCCCCCCCCCCTCTCAATATTTTTCCCAACATGACCTAGTTCCCCGCATTAGTAGTTAATCGTTTTTTGCCTTCTTGCTACCCAAAAAACTTTCTTCTTTTTCTTGTTGCCCTTACTTGGCACTTTTTGTTTCATCTAAAATTCATCCTTCTCCAAAATTTAATGAAATTGTTCCGTCAAAAAGGCCTTGGTTAGATGGTAAAGCTGGGAAATTTCATACTTCCCCACCAAGATTCAAACCTTGCAAAGACATGTTTCAACTTTCACAAGCCATCTTTCTTGTGCAAGGGAGGCATTTCATGTGGTTGGGATCTAAGTGCAAGCCTAGGGTGAATTTGGTGGAATGGATAATGTCACACCACACCAAAGGGATCTCTCAAGAGTGTTGCAAGCCAAATACATTCTATTATGATGCTCCCAAAATGGGGAATGGCATGTTCGCCACATAGTAATATTCAAAAGAATTTTGTAAAAAAAACTTGTTCCTCCAAAAAAGGATTAAATTCTAGCCGTAATATTTTCTATCCCCTCATTTGACATGTTTTCTACATAGTCATAACAAGAGCATCTTGTCAAAAGAAACCTGTTTCTCTACAACAAGTTTAAACTCTAGCCTTAATATTTTCTATGAACACATGGTAATATTTTGGAAAGTTTTTTCAGTAAAATATTCAATAAATCCCATAAATTGAAAATTTAAATCAAAATCAACATTATATTAATATCCACAAATGACCCAAATAGGTCAATGGTACTAGAGTACAATGAGCTAGAAATTACAACAAAAAAGAACACCAAAAAATGGAAACTCTACTGATTCTAGGTGTGATGAAAATGAGCATCATCCCTCCACCCTTAAAAATGAGACTGAATGTTAATATATTTTAAATTAATGATGAAGTTTCACCCTAATTTCATTGATTGCAATCCATTTGGCAGTGCCTCATGACTCCACATAACTTGTTTCCATTCTTTGCATGGGTTCCATGACTTACACAAGAAAACAACGTAGTCCCTTAGAGTTTGATCACTCTATTAATAAAATGATGTAGAGTAAGTCTAAATACATATCCATAAATGGGTCTACATCATCATCGTCTAAATTTCAACTCTACATCATGATCAACCTGTTATCTTTCTTTAAATCTTCCTTAAAATATAAAAAGTCCCATCTAGTTACAACGATAAACGATTACATACATTGTTTGGGAACATGTTATAGTACTTGTATCATATTGTTCTAGGAGGAGTCTTCAGATATATTTGGATGGGATTGATCTAATTAATGTAATAGCCATCCTTTGTAAACAAAGAAGAATGAAAACTAAGTTTATAATATATAATCTTTTTTGTAAGCTTGGCAAGACTACATCTTCATTGTGTCCAATATATCACCCGGATAGGGGCAAGTAATTGAACCGGTGACTTCACAACAAGGAGTACCTTAAAAGAGCACCTGATCACCATCTATCTAAGACCCCATGGAAAATCTTATAATACATACTATTATCCATATATTGTCTCAAATCTTTCCCAGAGCTTTACCACAAGCAATATCAAAATTTGAAAATTGAAAATTTTAATGTCTTAGACCCTTTCTGCTAGCATTATCATGTGCTATATAGCCTATAGGCTACAAGAAATTGATAACTTACTTATTCAACTATAGAACCTACATATTAATAATAAATAATCTAACTAGAATATTTATTTCTAAAGTTTCATACGATTGCAAAATACCATTTAAAAAAATTATTAAAATAAAAATAAAAAACAAAAAACTGAAACTCTAATATTATTTGTTTGGGATATGACATGTGTGGGCTAGCTAGCATAGGATCCATTTTATTAGCATGGAATATGTTTCTGGGTTTGAAGAAACCATTTATGTGGCAGATCCTACATGCATTTAGGTGGAGCTATATTCATATTTGGATTCGACATGTGTATCCGCAAAACCAGCTTCAAGACCCCATGGACCAATAACACAAGTCAATGCTTCAAAGAGAGCAGATAGAATTGGAAAAGGACCTTGCCAAAATTTTACCTTTCTTAAAAGATCACTTTGTTGAACATCAAGGGTATCTCAACATTTTTATGGTAGATTGGTACAAGAGAAAAATTAAAATCTTGCAATTGGGGAAGAAGGCAGTTAGACTAAATTATTAACAAGAAGAGAGGCTCACTCAAATGGTGGCTCCATTGTAAAACAAGTTGGTCACAAAAGAGGAGGTTTGCCAAGTAACAAAAGCCCAAATTCCTTAAGAAGGAGAAACAAATCACCTTATTGGTTGGCATTAAGGAACAAATCTATTAAAAAATGATCCTTTCTTTATGAAAAGTAACCAACCACAACCAAGGTAGATATGCGAGAAATGACGAGAAGGGTAGTTGTAGAAGCATGGAGAACATGGAAGAAGAAAATTGCTAGAAGTTCGAAGGATTTCCCTAAGCCAAAGCAATCTACAATATCACTAGAGAGTAAGAATGCATTAAATCTCTAATTGAAAATGCATAGCTCACTCTTTATAACAATTTTTTGAGCTGAATAAAATACCCACTGAATGTTTGTTTTCCGGATTGGATTTTCAAGGTAAATTGTTGGTTATTGTGGTTGTACTTATGTTTGTGTATTATTGATGTGGATTTTGTTTTATATGATTGCATAGCTCAGATCCAAACTTCCATTATGTGAATTTTGATAAACTTTATGCAGACAAACACATTCATTGTTAGATGAGGTAAATTAATTTTATACTATAAAATTTGGGCAAATAGTTTTTAGAAAAAAATGGAAAATGGAAATTTTTTTTTTTTTGACAAATCATGGAAAATTAGCCCACCTATGAATATTAGCCCCTAAAAGTTTCCTTGCCTCCAATATATATTCCTTAGGAAACCATTTTCATGGATTTGAGTACATTTTCTACAATCAAATCTTATCCAACTTCTTTTGAAATCTTTGCGGCAACAACGTGCCATTATTTTTCACTTTTCTAATCAAGTACTTCAAGACTACTTGCATTAGATGTTATAATACCATGAATTTGTATCATTTACCTCATCATTACACACACTAAACTGATAAATACTACAGGATTAGTTTCACGTAGCTAAACATAATTGTCCACAGGAAGGTACTAGCTCACAATTCTAAGCGGTTGTTTAGATGTGAGCTTGATTAGCCATTATTCAATTCTAAATTATATTAAAAAATGTTTTTGTGCTACATATATTTGTAATTGAATGGTTATATGAGGTTAAAAGAGACTAAGGCGCCCCTCATATGGACAAGTTGGCAAGTTATCATGTGTCAAACTTTAAAATTAAATGGCACCACGTCCACAAAGCCTCATAAATGGTAGTAACTTATATTTGTGTCTTTTTCAGGTTGGTGTCCGCACCAGGAAGTAGTATAAAAAAAATTATATTCTTGTGGGGCACATCCTTAGGAATGGGTGAGTTGTCCCTTTTGTTTCCATAATCTGATGGAAGCAAGGGCATCTAAAAAAATCCCTTGCTAAGGACGTTTCTTGTCTTTGAGAGAATTCCAGGTTGTCCCTCAATGGGACTTGGTATGCCCGAACATTACTTGACATCATTAGGGACAATTAGGCATCCATATCACAGCTGAATAATATTTGTCGATTTACATGTTTTTTTCATCAATTTTTAGCTTGTATATCGATAATGTATTCACTTATTATCTGCTAAATGAATAAGTTGTTTAATAGCTTATTAGTGTTTGTTAATTTACAATATTTTATGATATTGAAGCATGATGAGTAACCCAGTTGGTTGAATACCCCATGCCAAGTATTTGGTCCTCTATCATGAGGTATGGGTTAAATTCTCCTTGGTTCCATGAGGTTGATACCAAGATCTAGGGTTCTAGTGTAAAACTAGCCTATTCTAGTTCCAGTTTTGGCCAGATTTCAAAACATTGAACATGACCCAATGTTAAAAAGTAAATAGAGCATGAATTTTTTAGAATCATTCAAAGGAAAACATGAAAAAAAAGAGAATGAGGAAAACCCCTCACCTAACATGATTAGACATTAAGTTGCCTTAAATGCGGAAGCATATGAAGCTTCTGAAATAAAATTATAATAAATATACTAGTATGGATTAAAAACAGGAAGGTAGAGAAGGTAATAATTCAACTTTCAATAATCTTTTTAGATGACTAAATAGTTATGTTGCACGTTGCCTCCAAATGACTAATGACATTTATTTTATGGCAATTTTAGTCCATTATGCTTCATAGTTATAAATAATGATCCACAACGATTTTCATCATCACCTTTTCAATGTAAGATTGTCATGTCAAAATGTAAGTAGTAAATTATTCGTATATCTACAGTCTTTAGTTAACTGTAGCAATTTTAGTTCTACATAGTTGAATTATTTAGGTTTTTATCATTTTTTCTTATAGTAAGTAACAAATATATGACCAATGATTTAACACTTGCATCTTCATATTTTCCCTCAAAGAGTGGTTATAAATTCCTATGATAATAGTAAACCTATTATTATGTGATCATTGAAAGAAAATACAAATGTTCAGATAATAAGCCAGAAAAATGGAAGAAAATTACCATTCAATAATAACTTCTTTTAGATTCACTCGTTGGTGCAAGTCATGCATAGTGAGATAATAGTCAATATCCAATGAAACCTAAGTCCCAACTATATTATTAGTAGATTGAAGAGAAAAATACCGAAATGTGAAATAAAATAACACTATTAGTTTGGTGTGCACACATAAGAAATAAATGAATAGTAAATTAGCTATCTTTAGATTCTTCCAAAGTTAGTCACAACAATGGCTTAGTAGCATATTAATGGCTTAAAAAAGAGGAAAAATAGTTAGTAGATAAAGTATAGAGGCTACTCAAGAGTTGCAAGGGTTAGAGCACAGGGTGTTATTGTTGTCAAAGTGGAAATGAAAATAGAAACAAGAAAAATGAAGGCAATAATAATTACATTCATAGAACAATTCATCTTTACTCATAGGATACAAAACATAAAGATGTGATGAGATTTCATTTATGTTACCAACTGGAGACATCAAATACAAGATAAGTTTCTAATTTGTTTAATACTATAGTAAAAAACATAGACACACTCTCTATTTGAACTTTGTATGTAATAGCTATATGCATTACATGACTATTCTAACACTACTCATTAATTACCACAAAAACCAACATACAACCCCACCTAGAGACCAGGAAAACCAAGCTAATAGTAGAGCCATGGTACCATGCATGTACAACCTGAAACTACTCCGTATACATGATTCTTTGTTCATGCCATGTACTTATCCACAATACCCTTCACCTTTGTCTCGTACATAACCCGCACAAAAAAATGTGCCATGTAGAACAATTGTAACCTTTTATCATACTATAATCTTTCAATGTACCTTCTTGTGATGGTCAATATCCAATCAATTATGGCTACTCCTTGGGGACTATGCAAGCTATGTTTCATTTCTTGCATTATTAATTTTTGATGTATTTGGGGGAATTTTGTTATGGATTTGTCGCGGCGGTCAGCTTAGGTTCCAGGCACAGAGTCGCACCGACCCACCTAGAATTATAAAGGGGAGACGTCGCGATAAAAATTGGACAGAAGTTCTCCTACATAGCCTGATTTAAAACATCCAAAAGTCAATTATGTGACTAATGGAAGCCCCAATGATGATTTTGCAGGTAATTAAAAGTCAAAATGGTCATCGAGTGGAAAGAAAAAGAACACGGAGAGGAAGATGAACAAGCCATGGAAAAAAATGCATGTCTGGATGCCCTGAGAAATTGTGGGCTCTTGAAATTCTTCCTAACACCGTGTCTACAAGCTTAGCTGGAACTAATGCAGTATTTGATCAGTGTGTGGGACACTGATCGAGAAAGATTTTTGATTCATGACCAAGAGTTAGAGATAGAAGTCTCTGACATATATTTCATCACTAGATTGTCACGGAGGGGAGGAAAATCGATCCTGACAGGTACTCGACCTATGGGTAAGAGCATGGGCATCCTAATAGACAGCGTCTGCCTAGGAGCAAAGAAAGGATAGAAGAGCGGGAAAATATATATTCAGACAATACTTGATTTGGCACTAAGGGTAGTGCTGCACACTATAACATGAGCCTCTAGATCTTAGACCCCTCACGAAGCTACAAAGAAACAGCTTGAAATTTTCGTGGATTGTATGGCTCCAACTACTTTCAACTGGGCGAAAGCTATAACAATCAAATTGAAACCTCAGTTAATGAAATGCAAGAACGAAAAGCTAAAACAATTTCGATACGGGTCCATATTGATACCGTTCATCCTAGAATGGTTGCCAATATTTCAACACCATGAGGTGGTAGTACTTACACCACCAACATGAGAGCCACAGATGGTCCTTTGGGCAGAGTTGATGCCTCGATCGAGAGGTGGCCAACATATGTCATGGAAGCCGGAATTATTTGGTTGGCTCTGTCAACAACTCATCATCGTAGAGGAATAGCCGTATACCAGCACCACACCAATTCGTGGGTGATCTAGACCTTCCACTCTCGAAAGGAGAGGATTGGGATGAAGCTTTGGGTAAAAACTCATTTTTTGATTTTGATGAGTATTATGATTTTTTTGTTAATATATGTTCTGATTATTTATCCATGCATTGCAGATGTTTGCCCAGAGAGACATGCAGGGATTTCCCCCATAAGACAGAGGGTCCCACGCGATTTCGAGGCGGCCTCTCAAGGTGAGGGAAGCGAGGAAGAGGAGATCGCACGTAACTTGGAGGGACTCACAAGCGGGATTCCAGATTACGTGAGATGTGAGGATGTTCCTCGTGCATATCAGAGGCACATTACAGGGGTGTCTAACCGCGTCCACCATTTACTGAGGTGAGGCATGCGTGCAATGACATGTTATCATGATCACCATGCTGATTAGACACTTAGGCTTTATTTCTGCATATTTTTTGAAATTATGATGCACGTGGATGAAAACAATCGATATATATATATATATATATATATATATATATATATATATATATGATTATTTTCCTGTCTAAATCTTATTATATGATGATGATTCTTTTATAAATTACGCAAAATGTCTATCTAATATAATATTGGCTACTGCATCAGTTAACACATTCATTCTTATAGGAATACGTTGATATGTAATATTATCAAAATTTATTTCTAATAAATGAACATGCAAATACAACCTTAAAATATGAGGATTTCTAATAGAGTAATGCCCATTAAGCTGGAGAACAACAAGCTAAGAGTATAGGTTGACAATTAATGCACTAATTTTGAGAGAAATGGTCTCAGTTAAGAGTTCAATGACGACATTGTATTCAACAACATTGTTGGTTTTTCGTCCTAGACAAATTCCTTGAAGGTCTATCAACTCGCCATTAGGATCATAAATCACCCAAGCTGCGAAAGATAGATTTCGGGTACTGCGGGAGGCACCATCCGCAAAACCAACATAAGGAGTGACAAACATCTGCACAGCAAGCATCAACATAATAAGCAGGAAAAACTACTCGCAAAGCACACCAAGAAAAAAATGTAAAAAAATGAAAAACACACTTATGTACAAAAGGACATGCACAAGAAAATCATGCATAGTATTTTTTGAGGTACAACCCATTTTTGGGTTGATTCAAAGGATAGCCTTCATAGTCAATTAGCTCATAAGCCTCATTCTGCAAAACACGCTTAAAGATATAGGGCCCATGCCACATGGGTTCGAATTTTCCTGCCCCCATCTTATCATGAGCTTGGTCATACAAGAGGACTAGGTCTCTTTCTACAAAGGTACGAGGGGAAATTTTCTGATCAAAATGAGCTTTGACCTGCTTTTTTTGTGCTTATATGACTAGAGCAGAAAAGTGGCGAGTTTCATTCAACCTCTCCAAATATATAAGATGCACTTCCTCCGATGAGGTATTAGGTAGTAATTCAACAACTACCTTGAGAGAAGGGATTTTGGATTCAATTGGAAGGGTAGCTTCCAGACCATAAACAAGCTAGAATGGAGTGAATCCGATTGCATCCTTCATTGAGGTTCGGTAAGCCCAGAGAGCTAAAAACAACATGAGATGCTAGTTGGACTTGTGTAGCCCAATCGTACGTTGAAGCATAGTGACTAGAACCTTGTTCATGCCTTCAACCTGGCCATTGGCCTGACGGTAGTACGGCGTTGAGTTTTCGTGACGTAGACCCAACTTAGAAGTCAACTCAAATATCATGTAATGGTGAAAATGAGAGCCATAATCGGTGAAAATGGTTTGAGGGACACCAAACCTGGTAATCACATGATTGAAAATAAATTGGGCAATCATCTTACCTTCAGCTGTGAGTCTAGGCATTGCTTTGGCCCATTTGGTGAAGTAGTCCATGACTACGATAATATAAGCATGCCCCCCGGCCAAGTGAAGTTTACACGTCATAAAATCGATGCCCCTCTTCACAAAGGGATCAACGGTAATGATGGGATGGAGGTGAGCGTGTGGCATGCGCATTTACACTGGTAAATTTGACAATCATGACATTTACAGACAACGACAATACAATCTTTGAAAATGCTAGGCCAGAAATATCCAACATGAAGGATTTTTTGTGCAGTAGCATACCCAGACATGTGACTGCCAGATGCGCCATAATGGCAGTCATTGAGGAATTTTTTAGCTTCCTCGAGGGTTAAACATCAGTGGAGAATGCAATCATTTTCGATGCGGTATAGAGTATCTCCGACTATGCGATAAGGTTGCAAATCATGAAGGATGCGTCGATGAGCATCCTTCGTGAACTCAGAATGGAAGGTGGAAGTATGGAGATAAATGATGATATCCCCATACCATGGATCAAGGGTGCTAATAAGAAAAAGAGTGTCTTCTGGAATGCATTCCTTAAAACCAGAGGGAGAAGAGGAAGAAGGTAAAGTGTAGATCAAATCGACAATAACCAATTATATCTTTGATTTGGCGGTAGTGAATTCCAAATCGAACTCTTGGAGGATAACTATCCACTTTGAGTATTTCCCCCCCAAAAATTGTGAGTCAATATATTAGTCATGGGGTTGCATTCAAAAATCACGGTTACTGTGTGAAGTAGAATATAATGGTGAAAACATTGGACGGCTTGAACAACAACCAATGCCAATTTCTCAACATGTGCATAATGTGTTTCGATATCAAGAAGATTGCGGCTCAAATAATAAATGACATGCTCATCACCATCGTCTTCGTCCTGTACCAGAACCATGGAAATAGTGCTAAATGTGGCAGCCAAGTAGAGGGAATAATCGCTATGATAATTGGGTGGATGCAAAAGAGGAGCATTGATAAGAAATTTCTTTAGTGCATCTAAATCTTTCTGGGAAATCTCATCCCAGAGAAATGGGACGCCTTGCTTCAGTAATCACGTGAATCCTTTGGATACTTCAGAATAGTTTGGTATAAAACGGTGCAAGAAATTAGCTTTCCCTTACAAACTTTGCAACTGATGTAAAGAGGAAGGGGAGGGGATATTAACAATAGCTTCGACCTTAAGAGGGTCGAGACAAATTTCATCTTTAGAGACGATAAACCCAAGGATTATACCAGAATCGACGTAGAAGACAAATTTATGTGGATTGAGTCGAATGTTGTAGCATCTACAACGAAGAAAGATATGAGGGAGGTGATCTGGGTGGTCCTTACACTTAGCGGAATGAGTCGAAAGGTCATCCAAATAAGGTTGAATAATGTGCTTAATATCATGAAAAGCGTACGACATTGCTCATTGGAAAGTGGCACCAGTGTTCTTAAGGCCAAAAGGGAGCTTCTTGTATGCGAAGGTGCCCTGCAAATAGATGAAGGTGGTCTTGTGTTGATCGGCCGTAAGAATATTAATCTGGTTGTAACCAGAGAATCCATCCATAAGGGAAAAGATCTCACTCCCAGCACATTCGTCAATGATCTGGTCGATGAAATGAGTGGGATACTTATCCTTAGGAAAAGCCCAGTTTATGTCACGATAATCAACATAGATTCGAATAGTACCCTGCTTTTTATCCACATGAACAATGTTAGAAACCCATTTTGTCAAGGGGATCAGATAAATGAAGCCAGCTTTGAGAATTTTTTCAACTTCTCCCTTGATGGTGGTTGGCTTTCTAGGGTGCATGGGACGAAGACGTTGAAGAACAGGCTTCGCGCCAGGATAAGTAGGGATCTCGTGCATGACTATACTCGGATCAATGTCGAGCATTTCTTCGTAGGACCAAGTAAAAATGTCTCGAAACTCTCGAAAGAGACTAGTATAGACCTTGATATCATCAGGAGAATAGGTCACCTCAATGTGGATGTTCTTGACAACCCCCAATTTAATGAAGATGTCAATAGGCATCGTTTGCGTAATGTTTCCCATGTTACCTTTCACGAAAAATTCATGTGTCAAGATGGGCATTTGAAGCGGATGGGAAGGAGCTTGGGAAGCGAATTTATCAAGACCAGTAGGCATGGCCCCAAGACAAGGCATAAAGGAGGAACAATGATGACTATTTTCCCAAGGAGGATCCTCAAGAGACATGGTTTCCACAATGGCCTCATCAGTGGGAAACGTCTCATTCAAGGGGTCAGGAGAATCTGAAGTGTCGAGCCAAGGGGATTGTGAATACGTGTCAAGATACACATTCAAAGGAGTATGATCAGAAGGAGGAGGAGTCGAAGCCAAGATAACTTCACAATAAGCAATTTCTATTGGGCATAATGACATCGCGTCACCATACGAATCAATCTACTCGGGCGAAGGGATGATCCATGGATCAGAAGACGTGGAGATCATGTTGACCTAGCAGTGTTGGGCAGAGGAAGAGAAAAAAGACCCATAAGGGCGGGATCTTTGAAAAGTCCCAGCCCTATACTCTCATAAGGCATAGGAATATGATCTACATATGGAATGTTTCTCTCGGAGGACATGGAAGTGAAAAAGGACAACTGATCGACAATGACGATATTTCCTTCATGCAAAAATTGAAGAACATGAAAGGGAGTGGACGACATGCATAGTATAGCATGAGTCCAAGTGCAACCAAGGAGAATATTATAATTTAGTTTGGAGTCAATGAATTCAACCTCAAAGTTAACCGTTTTCCTTTCCAACGTGATAGATAAGCTAGCGAGAACACTAAGAGGGCAAGATTCCTTGCTGTCAAAATATTCTAAAGCGTTTGGAGACTGATTGAGGGTTGGAGAACCAATGGCTTTTCAGCATGCAATAGACATGATGCAAGTTGATGCACCTTCATCCATGACTGCTCGATGGATATTATTTCCATTAATCCCAACTTGGATAATTAGTGCAAGCTGGTGAGGGAGATGCAGAATGAAATTTTCCAAATCGAAAGTGATAAGGCTAGAATCGGCGAGGTCAACCCCTCCGATATTAAATAGCAAAGCCTTCCCTTGTGACAGACAGCTTTGAAGAACTTCCAACGCAGAAATAGCAGATGGTTTCTAAGCCAAATCCTCAACAATACTATATTTTTGAGCGCCACAGGCATTCGGTTTATAGGAAGACTTACGGAGTACGCCTTTAGAAGGTGGCCATACAACCGGCTCATGACTAGGCCTTTCAATGTGAAGAGGGCCAGAAGGAGGGGGAGGAGGATCATCTATGATATATTTCCTTGTTGCCTGATGTGGTTCGATATAATCTTTCGATCTGGTAGAAATAGAGATGGGTACAACACCATTCATCATGAAAACATGAGAGCCAAAAGGGGCAGAGGACTGAGGTTGCTCCACCATCTGAGTTTGTTGCGATGGGAATGGTTCTTTAAGAACAACTGGAGTGCCTTGAGTGACTTTGAGCAGTTGACACACCTCAGTCTATCATGGATAGTCCTTGGTGTAATTCTCGTCACCACAAATCAAACAAGGGTACTTCAGTTTATGTTTTGAACCATCATCAACATTAGGTTTAGGAGAATATTTTTCAGGGTATCGGTTTTGGCCTTACCTTTACCCTTTTTCTTACCTTTGGAAGCTTTATCCACAGGGGTGGACTAGACGACATTCACTTTCGTGATCTTACTACGATTCAGAGGTGGCTGAGAAGCAGTATCAATGGAAGAATTAGATTTTTGCTTCGCAGGATTTGGAGAAGACTTACGAGAAGTCTGAGACACAGAACCAATGATATTGTCAACAGATGGCGTCGTCAGGGCTTTGGTAGTTCCATGTCATGGAGCATTGGGCAACATTTCATACAGTGTGCCAGATTGAGAGTACACGAGATTGAGGTACTGGGCACGAGTGATGGCTTGTTCCTTAGTAACACATGCCCCCATAGCGATGTCATTAACAATCAGACTGATAAAAGAGGTAGTGAACCAATTATTTAGAAGTTGATCAAGAATCTCAAACTTGATCAAACGAAGATGCCGCCTCCATTCGTGAATATGATCAGAGATATGAGTAGCTCGATCCTGTTTCAAGGATGTTAGGAGGTGCGTCCCAGTTTCATAATGAACTGGTAACTGGAAATGCGTGAGAAATTCCATGGAAAGAGAGTTGAAATATTGAAAGATGTCGCGGGAGAGCTCAATGTACCACTTTGCAGTGGCACCAGTGAGAGTCCTTTGGAAAAGATGTAGTCGAATTGATCATCAACCCAAGAGTTAGAGGAGCACCAAAGATGGTATGTCATAACATGTGCCTGGGGGTCTTCTCCGGACTTGCCTTCAAATTTGGGACAATCGCCAGGTATTTTAGTAGGAGCTGGGGGCCAATATGGATTATGAAGGATAGGACCATTCATCAACTTCAACACATCGGGCAGTTCCAACATAGAAAGGAAGGGAAATTTTGGATTGAAAGGCATTACAGGCCTTTGATAGAGACCAATATTTGGATTCCAACCAGGTTGGGAAAAATTCTGACCCCATATGTTCTGTCCTGGAGGATTTTGTCCATAGGGGTTATAATTTCTGATAATTCTTCCCATACATCGGTTGAGGACCAGGATACTAATTTTGAGTGAACCATTGAGGTCCTGTCTGAGCAACATATGGATTTAGTTACGAAATGTAAGAAATGCCTTGGGGCAAACCTTGTAGCATCAAAGATTGACCTTGAGGAATAAAAGGTGGGCCTTGAGGCTGACCAAGCTGCCCTTGGGGTGCCGGTTGACCTGGATACTGAGGTTGAACAGATTGTCCCTGTGGTGCAGGTTGGCTTGAATGTTGAGGTTGGACAGGCTATTCATGGGGTATAGGTTGGCCTGGATGTTGAGATCCATCAGGCTGTCCTTGAGGCACAGGTTGGCCTGATGGTTGAGATGAGCCAGGTTGCCCCTGAAGACCAAGTTGGCCAGGCTGAGCAGTGGAGGGTTGACCTTGCTGTACAAAATTTGGGCCTTGCTGAATGTAAGGCCAATTCTATTGCAAAAAAGGTTGTCCCTTAGATGCATAGGTTTTCCCCTGGGGAACATAAGACGCTCCCTGTTGAACATGGGGTTGACCAATAGGACCATAGGGTTGTCCTTGTTGGACCGAAGGTTATCCCTGAAAGGGTTGTCCTTGTGGTCCATAGGGTTGTCCCTATAGGTACATGAACTGGTTGGGGTAAACTGGTATTTGAGGCGTTTGAACATATAATGGACCCTACAGGTGAGGGCCATGTAAATATATGTGATTTCCATGCTCATCATAGTAATGCAGAGGATTTATGGGAGCCTGAACCTGCTGAGAACCCTGATGGAAGTAATTCTTTTGCTGAATGGCCATCAGATACTGGTCGTATGTCAAACTTCCAGGAATAGGATTAGAGGAGATAGGTGCACTACCAATAGGTTGATGGACTCCCGATACGTGAGGTTGTGATCCACTAACATTGGGTCCAACAGGTATTGTAGAAGCAATAGGAAGCATCCCACTAACCTCAGAACATGGCGATAATGACATAATCACACTAACAGAAGGTGCGGATGAAGCCACACAAACAGTGGGCTATGTTGGGACAAATGTAATGACCATCGACGCAATAGGATTCGAAGGAGATGGACCTAATACAAATGACCCCTCTGAAGGAGTCGATGTACCCTGCCATATTGGATTCTGATACAAAGATGTAGCACCAAAAATGATCTGACTCAACAAACGATAACTCGCTGGGAGAGATAAAGGATGTGAGGAATTCTCCAGAGGGAACTGATATTCTCTTGTAGAAACATAATTCTCTTCACTACTGATGGGACTCATGGCATCCATGTCGGATGAAGACAGGCTGTCGAAAAAAAGGCGATGAGAAATTGCAAGTAAAGCATGGGTTAATGGTGATTCAGGCAGTTGTGAAGGATCTTCCCTCAAAAAGGCCCAAGCGTCCAGAGGTTGCCAATTGATATCAAAAGGTTCCTCGGGAGGAGATCGAGTAGCAAGAGGTTGAATACTCAGAATAATAGAACGCCAGCAACCTAGAGTCCTAGTAGACTGAAATTTCTCCGAAGAAACTTTAGGAGAAGGTTCTTCACTACGAGGTAATGAAGGGGACGACGAAACTGGTGGTTCCACCACTGTGGCTTTGTCTCAAAAACAAGAGAGAGAAGAGATAATAGATTCGAGGCTTCAAGACCAATCACTAAGGAATTATTTATGAACAAGCCAAGAAAATAAATTTAATGGGCATGTGATCACAGGTAATTAATTTTATGACACTGAAACAAAACTCTGCCTTTTCATATTTTAGGAGTAAAGAAAAGTGCAAAAGGTGACTCTAGTCACTTTCAATTTGGACGAGCTTGAAAGGAAAAGTGCTTGATGATCTTTTCAAATATTAGAGAGTCGCGGAAAGATCAAAATGACTACTCAGGAACTCTAAGAAAGAGGGTGTAACAAGCTCCCGTGAACTGCAATATACGCCTTGGTGATCACATGAAAGAGAAATGACCAAGGACTTAACGTACGTGCAGGTAGTCTCCTCGAATGTTGTGTTCAGCGTATCATGGTTACAGGGTGGTAGAATTGGCTTCCTATGGATAAAGGATTACAACCTATGAGGGTCTCCCTTTATATACTCGATGGTATGAGGAGCACAAGTCCATGCTAGTGCTTTCTAATGCCTGATGGCGAACGACAACTACTAGGTTTAACGAAGTCGGAACACGTCACTAGCCTAGACTTCTAAATACAAGCGTTAGGTTTCAATGCTTACTTAGGTTGATTGAATTCATTTTAAAGTTTATCTTGAAATTACGTTTTAGTTTCAAGGCCTTATCGAATGTAATCTCAAATCTCTAATGCACAACTACATGAGAAAGAATATCATTGCAATTAGATGAACAACTAGCTAAGAGAGGGATATAAGTTCACAATGAAGTAGCAATCAATCAAATGCAAGAAGAACTTTTCCTGATGCTACTAACACAACAAAAAATAGAAAACCAAAGGATTTCCTTTTTTATTCACTTATGAATGAGAAAGCTACTAATGCAAAAGAACACTTTTAATTTTCAAATAGAGAGAAAGAATGCAAATTTTTTTCTTTTATATGAATGAGAAGCAATGAAGCGTTGTTACACTAAAAGGACAAAATGAAACACTAGTTTTGAGAAAATCGAATGAGATGATCAGACATGAAGAGACCAATACAAAGTGAATGTAAAACACACTTAAAGCATAAATGCATTCCTTTACGCAGAAATAGGACTTTCAAAGCAACTCAATGAGTAATGTGATCTATGCTCAGGGCGATAGATGGAAGGCCAAACAGACACCAGGATGACAGTTCGACAACCCAACAACACATAGAATCGAAAGAAAATACCAAAAAATCAGTCAACAAGCTGAAAAGACGAAAGACTATACTGACTCATACACAACTCAGAAGCTCAACGAACATCTAACCGAACAAACAATCGAAGACACCTAGAAACCCTAGGATGACAAGCCACAATGATCAAATGAGATATAATCAACCGAAGAGAATGAGACAGGGAAGTCAAAAATAATTCAAGTGGACTAATCCAAGAGAGAAAAAACCAATATAGAGGGAAAGATGCATTGGAAAACTTAGGGAAGAGGCCCAAATTCAAACCTACAGGATTCAGCGTGACTGTTAAGCTATAATCTATGATGAACAGGGGAAATCACACCTGTAAAACAAGAAACCCATGCCAATCAGTGTGACTATCAAGGAAAAAACAATGCCGAGCTAGGAAACCAAGGAAAGGAGAAAAACTAGCTAAGGAAAAGACATGCTTAACACTATGAGAATAGGTAAGATAGCTTGAAACAGTTAGACAAGAAAAAAAAAAGCATAGAAATGGCAATACGACCAAATTCTGACAGACAAGAAAAAATATAAACGAACAACGAGAGACGATAGACACACTGATCCCCAGTATGGTCACCAACTTGTTGAGTAGGAAAAGCCCCTCTGCAGACAGAGGCAATCCCTTTAGCCCTAGGGTGGGTCTAGTAACAAGGGAAAATGATGGACTCTTGAATTCCTAGCTTATAAATGAAATATGAACTGGAATAGATATCCTACCTCGGTCCAACGCTTTTTTCGTGGCACGTGGCAACGATCCTTTGATCCTTGTATTTACGCCTTTCGCTCCGTGTTGGTGATGATTTTCACACATCTGCACAAAGATCAAACAAGAAATAACAACATACAAGTATATGCATTCATCTATAATTATTCAACTAGTCAAGGAGAGCTAAACACTCAGCATATAAATGGAAACAAAGTTGGAACCAGAAACCAGTCATGTATTATTGATAGAGAAAGAGAAGTTTACAACCTTATGCCTTGACGTTGTAGATATCCTTCGACGCGTTCAGTCAGGCACGTCTCAAGCATTCGTTCGGGATTCGACTCGATGAGGCAAGGGGCCTAAACTCTTTCTCAACAATGGATTCTTCTTTTCCTTCTTCTACACACCAACTATAGTAATGATTGTTTAACTAGCCGAATCAATGCGAGGAGGAAGGATTTATAGGAGAGGAGGAGGAGGTTTTGGATCCCTCATAAGGTGGAGGATAGGTCTATCCCTTTGGGGAGTTGCACAATTGTAGGAACAAATGGGCCAAAGGGAGAAACTCAATGTTATTTAGTCAAACAAACCATGATGACTCCACTCACGAAGTTGTTAAGCATGAAAAATTCATTTCTATTTTTAAAAAAATTCAAAAACATCTCGACGCGGGTGCCCTTCTGAAACAGAGCACCAAAAGGTGCAGGGCCCAGTGTTAATTTCTCCATGGGTGCGAGGCAATAACTACCTACCAGCGCCGACCCAAAATCACATGTTTTTGAAGGTCTGCTTGAGGAATGAGCAACAGAGAAGATGTTCTTAACATGCTAAAGAATGAAATGACATTTATGGAAATGTATGATAGTACACAGAAGTCACTGAAATGGTTGTCCAATTTTCGGGATGGGGATTGCAGGGACAGTGAAGAAATACTGTGTAACACCTGTCGAAGGTTCGTCCAATAGAAATACTTCTGCAGTACTGCCGCTATTTTCTCAACCCTGAAATGCCCAACAACTCAACTGTAGTGTGTTTCCCATATCATATTGGCACACTTGCTTGAAGGAACACAAAGGTGTCCCAGGTGACTTAATAGTGCATCTTAGAGGTGAAAATTTGGAACTTGCATACCCCCCAAGAGTGCCTTGTATGTGTGGTCGAATTCTGGATCGCTCTTGTAGAGAAGCAGCCAATCAGAAGTCGCGTGCCCACAAGAGTTGAGAACAGTGGTTATCACCGCGATCGGTGGTCGGCTGAGGCAGTATGCAACATTATTGGTTCTACCCTTCTTGTACTTGATGTTCAAATGAAACTGTTGTAGATATGTGGACCAGATCTCATGGAGATCATTCTCCAACTTCCCTTGTGTATGTATGAATTGCAGGGGTCAGTGGTCTATGTGGATGATTGTTTCCTTCCCAAAAATGTAATGCTTCCATTGTCGAAATGCATGCACAATGGAATACATTTCTTTGTCATAAGTGGGATAATTTCGAACTGTCTCGAACAATGTCTCACTGTGATATGCCACTATATGCCCCTGTTGAGTAAGAACTGACCCAACAGCATAGTCAGAGGCATATGTCTTGATCTCAAATGGTTGTTGCAAGTCTGGTAATGTGAGCACTAGGGAAAAACAGAGGCTATGTTTCAATTCTAAGAATGCCTTCTATTGAGATTCCGACCAAAATAATTTTGTTTTCACTCCTCCCTTGGTGACTTGACTCAAGGGCTAAGTGATGTGAGAGAATCCCAACATGAACCTGCGGTAGAAATTAGCGAGACCGAGAAAGCTGCGAAGCTCTGTTAGAGTGGTTGGGGCTGACCAATCCCAAATTACTTGAATCTTGGTTTGATCCACATGCACCCCCTTTCATCAATATTGTATCCCAAATATTGAACCTAGGTCATGTCAAAAGTGCACTTATCCAAATTGGCACACAACTTGTGTTGCCGCAGTGTTTGGAGGACTCGTCGGAGGTGATGGAGGTGATCTTCCCAAGTCTGGTTGAAGATCAGAATGTCATCCAAATACACCACTACAAATGAGTTGGTGAATGGTCACAAGATGTCATCCATCAACCTCATGAAGGTTGTGGGAGCATTCGTCAACCCGAAAGGCATGACGAGCCATTCGAAAAGGCCCTCCTTAGCTTTGAAAGCAGTCTTCCACACATCGAAGGGTTCAATTGGTACCTGAGGATACCCAAACTTCAAGTTGATCTTGCTAAAATATTTCACCCCTTTGAGTTGGCCCAAAAGGTCATCGATTCATGGGATTGGGTACCTATTCCAGATAGTGATCTTTTTTCAGCGCCTGATAGTCAATACATAGTCTCCAAGTCCCATCCTTATTATATACAAACACGATTCGACTCCCACAAGGCGATGAACTTGGCAAGATGTGACCTTTCTGCAGTAGCTCCTAAATCAGCATCTTTATTTCATCATTCTCCAGAACATAGTGCCAATAGATCAATCCATTGGGTAGTGGCGCACCTTGGGTCAGATCAATGGGGTGCTTGACCTGACAATGCAAAGGCACCCCTGTGGGTGAGGTGAAGATGTCCTCGTACTCCTCCACAACCTTGTCCATTTGTTGTTGTCGTGCAGAGGAGCCATGTCTGGAGTTCGTGGCCACAATCTTATTCTTGCCTTGGGGGTGGATCATCAGGAAAACATTTACTACGTTGTTTTGCAGGAACCAAAGAGATAGCAGCAGGCGGTGGTACCTCTGGTATCCTATACAACTTATTTCCCAAAGTAACAATAACAATGCGAGGTCAGGACTCATAAACAGCATATCACTTCAACGAGTATGGTTGGCCTAATAATACATCAGAAACATCAAGAGGAGAAATGTCACATAATAACTCATCTGTGAAGGGCTTGATGCTGTAGGGAAGGCGACACTACTGGCTGACGCGGAGATCCCATCCTTGGTGAAGCCACCCGATGGTGTATGGTTGTGGGTGTGTTGTGGTCAGCAAGCCCAACCACTTTACATCGTCTACTAAAATGAGGTTATTTTGGCTCCCATTGTCGAAAATGAACTGTAGTGGGGAACCCTTTAACCACATCTGGGAGTGGAAGAAATGCTCCTCCTTCTCTAGATATTCCAATTCCTCCTTCTGGATCTTTGCAGTGGAAACAGTGTCATTGGGTTCCGCATCAATAATCAGTTTCCCTTTGTCATTCCCCTTGTCAGGTTCTGTTTTAGAGTCAGAGCATGCATATGATTCAGAAGCCCTCATCTCGGCCACCAGCGACTGCTTGGCCCAACACTCACTTGTGTTGTGAGTGGAGCTCTTATGGAACTCACACCAATTTCCCGTGTCCATCTTCGGCTTCATGGTGTTGTTATTTCCTTGTGCCTTTGATAGGTTGTCTTGGGCCACCATGCCTTGGCTTTGTCCTTTGTTATGTGGTTTGGGGGCACCTTTCCCTTGCTTTTGATTCGCAGATCCAAAATATCACTTCTTCTGTTTGAATTTCTGCTCAATCTTGGTAGCATACCGGTATGTCATACCAAGCGAGAAGATGCCGAGGAAATCCATTTCCTCCTGAATGTATCTATGCAGACAACTGTGATACTTTTGCACCAAATATTTCTCCGAATATTTGATACCCAACTTTGTGCATAGGGTATGGAGCAAATTCATCAGCTCATGCACATCTTGATCCCTTTGTTGCCACAGTGTGGTCCATTGTATGCACTTGTCCTCATAGCTCCCCATGGGATAGTATTGTTCCTTAATGGCATCTCGAAAATAATTCCAAGTGGGCATGGCTGAGAATAGAGAGGGTTTTGTCTTGTCCTTTTTCTCACAGTAGGTTTCCCACCAGTCCTTGACATGGGAGGTAACTTTGAGGAGTGCAAAAATAATTTTCTCCTGGTTGGAAAAGTCATCAACCGAGAAATATCCTTCTAATAGATTCAACCATATATCTATGACATCTGCATCTATTTGACCCTAAAATATGGGAATTTCAAAGTTTACTTGTACCTTAAAGGGAGTCGCACCTCCAGAGTAGTTGTTGGATGAAGATGCGATGCTGGTGGGCAGTCATTTAAGGATCTGGGAAAATTTATCCATCATCGTGTTCTTTTTTTTTTTGAGGGCCTCCTCGAGCAATATTTTGATAGGATCTCCTGCCCTCTCATCTTTCTTTTCATCCCCCATGGGCGGCCGTCGGAGTTTGCGAGGCTGATCTTGCAAAGGTTCAACCAGATCGAGCCCTAACTCCTTATACCTGACCTCGTTGGGGACATGCAAGAAAAAGAAGACCACTCTGATACCAATAATCCATATTTATGTAGGAATGCAACATAATACACATATAACCATAAATACAAAGATGCAGTGGAAATAACACTTCATTTCATTAATATCAAAGAACTGAAATTTTCTTATAGACAAAATAGAAATAAACTAGATAGGGCACTAGTAGCCTATCTCTAAGAAGATATGTGGTAGCTACAGGCCTTTGAACTGTGTTACAATGAGGCTCGAGGGCCTATTTATTATTTAGAAACAATGGAAAACCCTAAACATCCAAAACACTAACCCTAGGAGATGAAGCGTCAAAACTATGGGCCCCGTTTGGGTAAATTGGTTTTTCAACTTCCCAGGGACGTAACTTTGGCATACAATATCTGTTTGACGTGCACCATACCTCATTAGAAATATCTATAGGAGGAATACAACTTTTGATGTGAGAAACATTGGTCCATGGACCCATGTTGCTCCCAGTTTTCCCAAAATAACGTAATTTAGGGCCTCAAAACGGCTATGGAAGTTCAGGACTCTGAATAAGATCCCGACAAGGGGAATGAAAAAGGGAGGCAGATTATCGATGTGGAGCCCAACACCACCATATATACCACGAAGATCGAGAAGGAGGAACCGTAAGATCCTGAGGAGGAGGAGCGTCTCTTCCACTCCTAAATGTGGGTAAAGGGTTCCTCACTATAGTTCATTGTCGACAACGGGAGCCAAAAGAACCTCATTTCAGCAGAGGTCATGAAGTGGTTGGGCTTGCCGACCACAACACACTCACAACCGTACACCATCGGGTGGCTTCACCAAGGATGAGATCTCTGCGTCAGCCAGCAGTGCCACCTTCCCTACAACATCAAACCCTTCAAAGATGAGGTGTTATGTGACATTTTTCCTCTTGATGTTTGTGATGTGTTATTAGGCCAACCATACTTGTGGAAGCTACATGATGTGTATGAGTCCTAGCCTTGCGTTGTTATTTTTTCTTTGGGAAATAAGTTGTAAAAGATACCGGAGGTACCACCGCCTTCCAGTATCTTTTTTAATACTACAAAACAATGTAGTAAGCTCATTTCCAAAACCAGGAAATTGTTTTCTTGTTGATCCACCCTGAGGACAAGAAGAATGTTGTGGCCACGACCTCCAGACAGGGCTCCTCCGCACGACAACAACAAATGGAAAAGGTCATGGTGGAGTACGGGGACATCTTCACCTCACCTGCAGGAGTGCCTCTGCATTGTTAGGTCAAGCACCCCATCGATATGACCCCAAGCACGTCGCTACCCAATGGACTGATCTACCGGTGCTCTGTTCTGGAGAACAATGAAATCAAGAGGGAGATTTAGAAGTTGTTGCAGAAAGGTCAAATCCGGTCGATTTCATCACCCTATGGGAGCCCGATCGTGTTGGTGAAGAATAAATATAGGACTTGGAGACTCTGTATTTAACATCGGGTATTGAACAAGATCACTGTCTGGAATAGGTACCTGATCCCATAGATTGTTGACCTTCAGGACCAACTCAAAGGGGAAAAATATTTCAGAAATATCAACTTGAATTCCGGGTATCAAAAGGTACCAATCGAACCCTCCGATGTGTGGAAGACCACCTTCAAAGCTAAGGAGGGCCTTTTTGAATGGATGGTCATGCCTTTCGGGTTGACGAATGCTCCCACAACCTTCATGAGGCTGATGGACGACATCTTGTGGCCATTCGCCAGCTCTTTTGTAGTAGTGTACTTTGATGACATCTTGATCTTCAACCAAACATGGGAAGAGCAAATCCACCACATTCGACATGTCCTCCAAACACTGCAGAAATATAGTTGTGTGCCAATTTGGAGAAGTGAACTTTTTGCATGACCCAGGTTCAGTATCTGAGATACACTATTGATGAGCGGGGGGTGCAGGTGGATCCAACCAAGATTTTCATTCGGGATTGGGTAGCCTCAACCACTCTAACAGAGCTTCACAACTTTCTGGGTCTTGCTAATTTTTACCGTAGGTTTGTGTTGGATTCTCTCATATCACTTGGCCCTTGAGTCAAGTCACCAAGCGAGAAGTGAAAGAAAAAATATTTTGGTCGGAATCTCAACAGAAGGCATTTGTAAAATTGAAACATCGCCTCTGCTCTTCCCCAATTCTCACATTACCAAACTTGCAACAACCATTTGCGATCAAGACAGATGCCTTTGACTATGCTATTGGGGAAGTTCTTAATCAATTGGGGCATCCAGTGGCATATCACAGTGAGATATTGTCCGACATAGTCCGCAAGTATCCCATTTATGACAAAAATGTATTCCATTGTTCAAGATTGCCGAAAATGAAAGTATTACATTTTGGGGAAGAGAACGGTCATCCACACAGACCACCAACCCCTGCAACTCATAAAGACACAAGGGAAGTTGCAGAACGATCGCCATAAGAAGTGGTCCATATATCTGCAATAGTTTCATTTGAACGTCAAGTACAATAAGGGCAACACCAATAATGTTGTAGATTGCCTCATCCGAACACCGATCATGGCGCTAACCACAGTTCTCAACTCTTGTGGGTGCGAGGCTTCTGATTGGCCGTTTCTCTACAACAGTGATCCATAATTTGGCCAAACATACAAGATACTCTTGGAGGGTACGCAAGTTCCAAATTTTCACCTCCAGGATGCACTGCTATGTTACCTGTGACACCTTTGTGTTCCTTCAAGCGAGCATTCCAAGATTATTAGGGAATCGCACTACAGTCAGGTCCCTAGGAATTTTGGGGTCGAGAAAAAAATGGTAGTACTACAGAAGTATTTCTATTGGCCGAACCTTCGACGGGATGTCGAGAAGTAAATCAGATCCTGCACTACTTGCGCTATTTCCAAACCGACCATCAAGAAGCAAGGGCTCTATACTCCTCTACCTACCCATAGTCTACCTTGGGAATCCATCTCCATGGATTACATGTCGAGCCTTCCTTCTACTAAGCATGGAAGCGACTGTTTTTTCGTGGTCGTTGACAAATTCTCGAAGATGGAAATTATGGCGGCCTGCAAGAAGAATATCACATCAGATATATCATCAGACATTATGACTAAACTCTTCTTTGAATGAGTGTGGGTGCACTTTTGGATCCCACAGTATATCATCTCATATCGGGACAAAAATTTCCTCAACAAATTTTAGTCCAACCATTGGTCAACGTTGGACACCAAGCTCACCAAGTCCACAAATTTCCATCCCCAAACTAATGGCCAGACAGAGGTTGTCAACAGGATGATTATACACATTTTGTGCATGTACAATTCAAAGCATCCACACACATGGGATGATAGCCTTCCCTATGTACAACAAAGTTATAACCGGGCTCTCCACAACTCAACCGGAAATAGCCCATTTCAGGTGGGCTTGGGATTCCAACCACTATGTCCCATTGACGTAGCCATGCCATTTGCAGCTACTCAAGACGATTCGGCTCATGTCCAATATGAAGCTACAAAGCGAAAAACTTCATTGAGTGCATTTAACACATCTGCCAACAGGTTCATGACATATTGGACAAATCCAATTCTAAGTAAAAGCAACGACAGGATGAACATCGAGTGCCACACAACTTCTAGGTGGGCGACAACGTGTGGCTACATTTGCTGAAGCAGTGCCTCGCTGGACCCCACCACAAGCATAACCCGCTACGATATGGGCCATACACCATCACCAAGATTGTAGGGGCCAATGCCTTTGAGCTTAGTATTCCATCATTCCTTGGTCTGCATCCAGTGTTCAATGTGGACCACCTTCGGCCCTACTTCCCACCTCTACTAGACACCTCCAACATTGCAGAACAACTCACACCATCATAGTTAAACCCAGTCTGCATGGAATGGGCCACCACGACTCATCTCATGGACATGAAAATCAAGAACACTTTCTAGTAGAATATCCAACTTTATCAAGTTGTTAAAGCTGGCCAACTCCTGTACCAAGGCAAGTGGTTCACCTGGGACCAAGTTCAGCAAAAGTTTCCTCATCTCATGGAGGAACTCAATCAATACAATGGGGACCATTGATTCCTAAGGGGGGAGGAATGATCTAGGTGGATATTGGTGGCCACCCGCCTATTCCACTTGGGGCCCCGCAATTTTTTCTTTTAGTTTTCCAATTTCCTTAATTGTAGCACAATTTACTATTTTTAGCAGTTCTCGGGTCCTAAACTTCCGGAGCCGTTTTGAGGCCCTAAACAACGTTTTTTGGGAAAACCAAGAGCAAGATGAAAGTTCCTTTGATGTTTCTCACATAAAAATTTGCATTCCTCAGATATATCTTTTTAACAAGATATTATGTGCGTCAAACAGAGATCGGATGCCAAAGTTACGTCCCTGAGAAGTTGATGTACCAATTTACCCAAACGGGGCCCTTAGTTTTGACGCTTCATCTCCTAGGGTTATGTTTTTGGATGTTTATGGTTTTCCATTGTTTCTCAATTATAAATAAGATCTCGAGCCTCATTGTAACACATTCTAGAGGTCTGTAGCCACCACATCTCTTCTAAGAGATAAGCTACCAATGCCCTAGCTAGTTTATTTCCATTATGTCTGTAAACAAAATTCAGTTCTTTGATATTGATGAAATGAAGTTTTATTTCCACCACATCTTTGTATTTATGGTTATATGTGTATTTTGTTGCGTTCCTTCATAAATTTGGATCATATCCATAGTTTATATGAGTTAACAAATTAGGAAGGTCGTTAGTCTTACAAAAAAAATCAAAATTAATATCTAACATGGGCATATACAAGGCATTATAAGAGAAAGGAATTTTCATCCACTGCCTTTTTTCTTGAAAATAACTCCTTGAGAAACTCCTAGACACTTTTCCCCATTCTAGGGATGGTAGCCAATGTAAAGCGAGTGATGTATACTAATGCACCTAACCCCATTGAGGATGAGAACATCCATTTATTCAAAAAATCCAGACTTCATATATAATATCTTGATTTATGTTTACTTAAAACTCTTCTAATCTTCTTTATTTTATTCCTACCACATATTTTCATTCAGGGGACTCCTTTCTTGAAACTTTTGCTATTTACGCCTCCAATGGTTTTTTTTCTTTGTTTTCTAAATTTTCTGGCTACCACATATTTTTATTCAGGAGGCTCCTTTCTTGGAACTATTATTTTATGCTTTTTTCATTGAAAAATTCAAGCTATTTTTATTAATAAAACAAAATTACATATAATGCGTTCATAGCAGTATTGAGGGTCACTTCTTTTTCGGAAAGGATTGGATTTCAAAAATTTCCTTTACTGTGATCATATTAATAATTACATTCATTTTCATTTATGGAGTATGTTACTTTGACTGATAAAGTGTGAGTGATAAATTTCTTATCCTGCAATGCCTTTGAAGTATGCTATCAAAATTCCAAAAATTGCTCAAAAAAGGTTTTCATTATCGAGGGGGTTGTTTAGATGTATCAATCCATAATAAAGATAAAAATAATTATTTCCTGATACTTTTTACAATTTCAAAATTTTAAAAACTATAAAAATTGATTAAATTATAATTTTAAATTATTATTATTAATGACAAATAATTAAGATATAAGTTAAATACCACTTTATCATGGAGATTTTAGGCTTTATTACAATACCATAGGCCAATACCAGATGCCCCAAGAGTTATAACACATTTTATATGATAGTATTTTTTATTAATAATTACGATGTAAGGCGTCACTATTTGAAAACAACTTTCCTGTGTGCATTCGTGTCATAACCTGAAATCATTAGATTATATGTTAGATGATTAAAAAATATTCTTTTGTTGGATGAAAATATTAAAAATAGTTACAAATATTTAGTTACGAAAAGATTTATAGGGCTTCTCTTTATCAGGTTAGAATCTCTTGGCCATTCAAAATAACCTAGGCTTGCAAGATGCATCGCAGCAATAGGTGAGATTATATCTGCAGGTCGTTCTGGGTTGTCCAGCAATTTTTCCATAACCCAAGTTCAACAATAAGATTTAGGAGTTTCTTGGCGAAAATCTGAGAGCAGTGACCCTGCGGAATACATACATTGCCAAGAACGTTACAAATATTTAGTTACGAAAAGATTTATAGGGCTTCTCTTTATCAGTTTAGAATCACTCGGCCATTCAAAATAACCTGGGGTTGCAAGATGCATCGCAGCAGCAGGCGAGATTATATCTACAATTCGTTCTGGGTTTTTCAGCAATTTGTCCATAACCCAAGTTCAACAACAAGATTGAGGAGTTTCTTGGTGAAAATCTAAGAGCAATGGCCTCACAGAATACATACATTGCCAAGAACGTTACAGAAACCGTACATCATTAAGAAATTAGTGGGTCGAATCCGAGGGCACAAAAAAAAGGTGCTAATGATGTGCCCATGGGAGGCAGGGGCGGCAACATTTCCATGGCAGAACCTTCGTCTCCTTCAGCAGGAATGAAGCGACAATGTGATTTGTTCAAGGGAAGATGGATGTATGATGAATCTTATGTTTTATATCCTATTGGGTAAGGCCCTTATGCTAGCATTGATCTCAACTACAGAAGAAATGATAAAATGGATTCCAATTATGAGAGATGGAGATGGCAGCCTCTGCGACCTTCCCAGGTGATTTATTTGTTCATGGCAGTTCTGGCTTGCTGTTGCTGTCGTTGAATCAATAACCTGTTGCTTATTTGCAGATGTTTTTGGGTTTTCCATATTTTCATGTTATGTGCAGGCTCAATACCCAAATTTTCTTCAGAGGCTACTCCCCTTTGCATTTCCATGGATAGGCTTGCGGGAAGAAAGTTTGGGGAGGATGCTTCAAGGAAAATGAACCCATTGATGTGAAAATAGAGGAGAAGATTGAGAGGATCTATGGCAAAAGGAAGAGAATGTAGGTAGTTGAGAAGCTGGTGGCAGAGACGAAGAATGTGAAAGTGTAGCTACTGAATGTGAAACATTTATCCATGTACAGAAAGGATGCACATGCCTTAGTGTATACTAGCAAGCTCAAGTATATGAAAAACAAGAATGATTACAACCTTGTAGATTGCAGACACTGGTGCCTCCCTCATCTTCCAAATGTCTGGAACAACTTTCTTTACAGACTTATTATTTTATTCCATTCACTATTTCCCTTAGCTTTCGCTGGATTTATTATTGCTTGGGATTTTGTATATATCCCATTTATGAAGCTCTGCAACCACCTCTCTGTAAATTCTTGTTTCTAGCAAGATTGAATAAGGTACAATGGCTTTTTGCACTGGTTTTTCATGGTTGATGAATGTCGTATATACAGTGGCACTGATATGGACCGTACCAATAATTGTAGATGAGTGAGAGTGGTTGACATGAATGCATCAAATGTCTCAAAATTCTTACCCAGGTGATTTATTTGTTGCTGTTACTGTTTTTAAAGGTTAGTTTCCTTCTGTTGGTCCAAATATCGAGTTTAATGGTTATTATTTTTAACATTAATTTTCAGGTTTTCATCATAAAAATTCTAAAATATCATACAAAACCTTGAATGAAATGTTTGGTGAGAACCCACCTTTTCTTGCATCAGTTGTCAGTGCCATTGGCAGTGCAAGTTCATAATATTTACACTATTCATCCAAGGATATTCTGACAGTTGATTAGTACCAACTATGAGGTCAATACTAAATGGATTGAAGAGGTAAGACTCATGGTTTCTAAGCAAATAACGTCACCGTTAAGATGAGGAAATTTCTGAATTTTGTGTTTTCTTCTTCTTTTGAAGAAACTTTTAGCAAATGCCAAAATAATTATAAAAATAAACTGACTTCAACAAATTTGTTTTGTAGGTGGGATGGATGTATGGATCATGCACTGAGGATATATTGACAAGATACAAGATGCACCACAAAGGGTGGAGATCAGTGTATTGTTGTCCTTACAACCTAGCTTTCATAGGCACTGCTCCATCAAAATTGTCGGAATCTCTCATTATCCTTATTGTGGTGATTTATTTGTTCATGGCAGTTTTGGCTTGCTGTTGCTGTCATTGAATCAATAACCTACCATACTTAGCTTTAGAAAGAACAATTTTCCATTATCCAACACTTTTGTATCCCTGACTAATTAAACAAATAAAAAAAAATTCACTTATCCAAAGGAATGCCAACATTTCAAGCTGCATTAAAAACCTGCCAAAAAAGACCCTCTGGATCTGCCATTGCTTTAGAAAATCCTTCTTCATGAACCAATGTACACAAATCATCATAGATAAAGTTGAATGCAACATCATATTTCTTAACCATTTGAGCTACTACCACCTGGAGCATACCCATCACAATTTGCTTGATTATAGAAGCCTATTGTATGTTCCGTGGCATAACTAGCAGTCTTATAGCATCAATCAATTCCTAAAATTTTAGCAGCTATTCGAGTGCCTTCAAATGCTAGATTTTCAAGATAAAATATGATTACCATAACCTAAAAAAATCTGTGTGTACTAGCGAAGAAGGAAAAATAACCATAATAGCTATTATAGTCCCCTTCATCACGAAAAAAGAACCAGTGCCTTGAGGCTTCGAATTAAAATGTCTTGCATTATCAAGTCCTCTGTTTTAGAGTGATAGCTAAATATGAAAGAATAAGTGGCAATGACAATATTGTCATTAATGGGCGTTTTTTGATGCCAAAGAAATGAGTCTGAGAGGACCAAAATTTGCAGAGATAAATAATGATGTTTGGATTTATTAGAACAAGGCATGCTTAGTTTCCCTCATGCTACAAAGAATTTGATGGAAAATAGCACTGGGTGTTGTTTTGAATGACTAACCACAAAAATGTTTGATTCTCTTATTTTTTATGGTATAGACTCATCTTCTTTGCTACTAAGAAAGAGCTTGACTGCATATGTGATATCAGGGACAACAACAATTATATTTTTATTATTTCCGGGGCCTTCTATGGAGCGGTTACATTCTTAGGGCTTAGCAACTATTCAAATGTACAACCTGTGCTTGCAGTAGAGAGAAATGTGTTCTACAGAGAAAGGGCTGCAGGATTATACTCTGTTTTTCCATATGCCCTAGCTCAGGTTAGTGCTATATCACTGTTTCATTTTTTTATCGACCCTAACTATCCACATTCAAACTCTCTATGTTCAAAAGATTGGAAAATAACGCACAATATCGGTTCTATATCATTGTCAATTCAAAAGAAATCTATGGGGTCCATATCCTTGGGTTAATATGCCAACATCTTCCCAATATCTCGTATCAGGATAGCACGATGCTTATAGATGATAGGGGTACCCTCTGGCATTGTGGATGAGCCAATTCCAGGTCCAAGGTCTTGAAAGGTCCTACCTTGCCTCCACTGTGTTAATACCATCACGCTGGATTCTGGCAACTATATAATTCTCATTCCATTAATACGAATTTTTGTCAATTATTTATTCCTGTAATTAGGTAGCTAGATTGGATTCCTATTTACATATGCAATCTCTGATGCATTTTTTTATGATATATTTGTTACTGTTACTGTTTTTAAAGGTTAGTTTCCTTCTCTTGGTCGAGAGATCGAGTTTAATGGTTATTATTTTTAACATGAATTTTCAGGGTTTCATCATCAGAATTCTAAAATATCATATGAAACCTTGAATGAAACATTTGGTGAGAACCCAAATTTTCTTGCATCAGTTGTCAGTGTCATTGGTGGTGCAAGTTCAGAATCTTTACACTATTTAGCCAAGGATATTCCGCAGTTGATCAGTACCAACTATGAGGTCAATACTAAATGGGGTGAAGAGGTAAGACTCATGGTTTCTAAGCAAAGAACTTCACTGTTAAGATTGGGAAATTTCTGAATTTTGTGTTTTCTTCTTCTTTTGAAGAAACTTTCAAAAAATGCCAAAATAATTATAAAAACAAACTGACTTCAACAAATTTGTTTTGTAGGCGGGATGGATGTATGGATCATGCACCGAGGATATATTGACAGGATGCAATATGCACTGCAAAGGGTGGAGATCAGTGTATTGTTGTCCTTACAACCTAGCTTTCATAGGCACTACTCCATCAAAATTGTTGGAATCTCTCAAAATCCTTACCAAGGTGATTTATTTTTTCATGGAAGTTCTAGCTTAATGTTGTTGTCGTTGAATCAATAACTTGTTGCTTATTTGTAGATGTTTTTGGGTTTTCCATATTTGCACTCCTTAGTAAAGGAGTCTCCTCCTTGTTCTATTCCTATATGTTATGAGATTTTGTTATCTTTTATGTTGACAGATGGGAATCTCAAGAAATGTCTCCCCTGCATCTTTAAAACTTTAGAGCTTCCATACCATATTTAGCTTTAGCAAGAACAATTTTTTGTTATCCAGCACTTTTGTATCCCTGACCAATTAAACAAAGAAAAAAAAATTCACTTGTCCAAAGGAATGCCAACATTTCAAGTTGCATTAAAAACCTGCCAAAAAAGGCCCTTTGGATCTGCCATTGCTTCAGAAAATCCTTCTTCATGAACCAAAGTACACAAATCATCATATATAAAGTTGAATGCAACATCCTATTTCTTAACCATTTGAACTACTGCCACCTCGATCATACCCATCACAATTTTCTGGATTATAGAAGCTTGTTGTATGCTATGCGGCATAACTAGCAGTCTTATAACATCAATCAATTCTTGAAATTTTAGCAGCTATTCGAGTGCCTTCAAATGCTAGATTTGCAAGATAAAATATGATTACCATAATCTAAAAATATCTGTGTACCAGCAAAGAAGGCAAAATAACCATAATAGCTATTATAGTCCCCTTAATCACGAAAAAAGAACCAGTGTCTTGAGGCTTTGAATTACAATGTCTTGCATTATCAACTCCTCTGTTTTAGAGTGATAGCTAAATATGAAAGAATAATTGGAAATGACAGTATTGGCATTAATGGGCGATTTTTGATTCCAAATAAATGAGTCTGAGAGGACCAAAATTTGCAGAGATAAATAATGGTATTTGGATTTATCAGAATGAACCATGCTTAGTTTCCCTCACGCTACAAATAATTCAATGGAAAATAGCACTAGGTGTTGGAGATTTGACCACAACTCAGTGAGCCATGCTTGAGTTAAGTCTGATGCTTGAACATCAAGATGTAGTCAAGAAACATGGGAGAAACAATACTAAGATTGGTACATAAGTTTAACGGAGTTGTTAGAGGCCAATGAATTGAGTTATGGCTCTTCACATTAAGACAAATTTCATGACATGGAAATCCATTCCCAAGCACAATATTTGTACATTAGTGCAGTTACATGCATGTAGTGCCATACCAAGGAATTTAAGAATTCTAATGGAATATTGCAGATCATTTTTCTTAAGTCTTGTGTGCCCAACAAGAAATGGATTTATGATATTGAACAAGATATCCCGTCCCATGTAAAATTAGGCATATCAAACTACACTGAGGCTGAATTATCAGCTAACAGACTGCATTATTTTTTCTGTAATAGAGGAAAAACACAAGATTATAGTAGTGCACATGGGGGGGTATACAACATTGTAGTGAGCTGTGTACTGAGCTTTGTGTGAGTGTGTGCTGCTGTGAGAGGATGATTCTACCTATACATAAAAGAATTATGAGAGAATAGTGCTTTGAATGTATGAGGGTTGAGAACAATGTGACGGTTGTGTATGCTACGAACAAGGAGAGAAAA